>JAQGBY010000764.1:0-37519 GCA_034698785.1 Mycogona germanica | reverse complement strand
ACCACCACCACCACCACTTAATACGCGGGGACAGGTGAAGCTGATCGCCAAATTGGTTAACAGTGTACCAGTCAAGTCTAATATCAGTCAGGCGGGACAGTTTAGTTTTTTTTTTTAATATTTTGTATTCAAAGATTGAAATTGGAGAAATTATAATCTAAAATTGTTTTGTGCTCAGTGCTTCACATAATTGAAAACATTACAAGATGTTAATTAACTGAAATTACAAATACACCGCACAAGGTGGAATCGTCGTCACACGACTCGTCGTAGCCCAGTCGGTATTACGTCTGACTGTGGCACGGCGGTCCCGGGTTCGATTCCCGACTCTCGACTATTGAGACCCCCGGGGTACTGGTGAAAATATGCCCCATGCCATATTTCCTAATCACCATAAGGGGTACAGAAAATCCTGTAGTAAAGTGATCGCGATTAACGGAAAAGCAAGACAAAAATAACGAACTTTAAATGATTCCATCATGATTCGACGGCCCTCTGACCCAGGGGGGTCGACACTATGCTATTTGCTATGAAGTATAAACAAAAATTACAAAAGGGGGCGAAGAGAGAAAGAGAGAGGGAGAAAGAGATTATATCCCTTTGTTCTTGATTCATGGACGCGGGCAATGAATTTTTCCATTGAACAAAATCCACTCCCACTTCATTTTTTTTCATTGTATGTCGCTTCCTGACATTTCTAAATTATCAGCCAAGATAAGTCCCCGCAAAGCGAATGACATCAGAAAGCAGGACCGACCCACATTGACAGAAAAATGTTCGAAAAAAAATAAATAGGAAACTGCGTTTCCGCTGGTGGACTGAACTTCAAACCAACGAACTGGGCGGATAAACTGCGGCCGTTCATACGAACAGTGTAGTGGGCACAGCTACGCCCGCCTATTACTGTATATATATATACAATGAAATTTCGCTCAACCTTAGTCATCGGACCATACTTGAATTTTTGCACGCCATAATTGAAAAAGCTCAATATTAATTTATATTCATTCGCGTTTGCGTGAACAGTGACGCTATATCCGGACTTCAGTGCACTTCGAAATAGGCATTGTACTGTAATTAGGATGTCAGGCTTTCATAGGTGTAGGTGGACAATTCCCACTTTTGTGCGATTGTCATGTGACCTTAAAGGGATGTGGTCATTGAATGAGATCCAGGAACAATATATGGACGCGTCGTCGAATTAATAGGGGGGGGGGGGACGATTAACTAAGTAAGGAGAAAACGAAAAATGTATTTCATTCTCAATAATTGTCCTTTTTGCGTACAAACACTGCTCCATATAAAAAAGAACAGTCCCAAACTGCTTCCTTGTGCGTTCCAAAGCGAAGAAAAAAAATATAAGAAAGAGCAAAATTATTTTGGGGAGAATTCAATTTCGACGAGCAACCACAAACTACAGTAAAAGAATAATGCTAATCCCCATGTTACTCAGGTTTAAAGGTACAAAAGCTACAGCAATGGCATAAAAAAAGTCTGCGGTTGTCGTTAAACGAATGGCCGGAACAACCAGATGTAATTGATCCCAATTATGCAAACACACACACACAGAAAGAACCGCATGCCCAAAAGATGCTGCCGACTTTTAATGCCACGATCACTGTTATGCATTTACATGTACTCGCATTATGCTGGGCACACCGGTACAATAAAACAGCTCGAAATTTATAACTGTGTCTGTCCATCGCTTTGAATTTTTTTCTTCTTCTTTCGTCTTAAATGCTCGCGTCACGCACCGATCTCGAGTGGTCAGTCTATCCGGTCAAGTGGTTCGGTTTACCTCAGAAGTAAAACGCGAATAATTGACATTGACAAATGTGTGGGCGTACGTTCGTTGGACGCTGCTGGACTTTTCATTAAGCGAACCGAGGGAATTTTTGCGAGGAAGAGCACGAAAAATAGGCGCGTCACTAACACGTAAGAGGCTAGAGACGAAAAAATTATCTGATCGAGTATCACACTTTAAGCTAGTTAAACGAAGCGAAGCCAAACTCGTGCAAATGCAACATGGATCACCTAATTAGATCAGCCTGAGACCAGCATTTGTTGTACAAAAGAGAAATGCAGTTCGGTTAAACAAAAATGATCAAATCAAGTGGAACTGAATAAGATGCTCTGTTTTCTAGTAGTCCTCATGAGCTCGGCTTTTGGATCTCAAAGATTTTTATAAATGTGACCAAGACGACGACTCATGTTGGTTAAGTCGCCTATCAGAAATGCGAGCGTTTCTCTACTCTAGATGCAGAAGGTCTGGAGAGGAACGGATCGGTGAGTGAGGGAGGTAACAGGTAAGTTGTTTTTTTCCACGCAAACCGACAAGTTAACCTCAAAAGTTCAGTCTCGTTACGGACCACAGCAAAGACGAAACGTAAAACATTTTTTTTCGGTTCTTTTCTGTTTTTTTTTTTTATATTCGATGTTGTCCGGTCGCTTTTGAGCAGCAGCAGCAGCAGCAAGCACATTTCCGCAGCATTCTCTATCTCTTCGCCGCCGCCATCATGCGCACACAGATGGCCTAGCCAAAACCTGCAAATGCATCACATGATATGCGTGCAGCGAAGGGGAGTCGCCCGTGTGTTCCCCTAATCAAATGCATGGCATGCCCTCGCCATCACGCGCGAGCAAAACAAAAGACGATTAAGCGCTCTCTCAAGCAGACGTAAGCGCCCCGCATACCTAGTTTGCATTAGGAATGTGGAAGATCATCCGAAATTTGGAAGGGGGAGGGGGGAGTGTACTTTCCGTTTATTTACCATTCACATTTCTTATTTTTATTTTTGAAGTGAAAACCATCTCGTGGATTTTGATGTGAACAAAATATCAGGTATTTCGGGGTCAGGTAGTTAATGATATTGAAAAGTTCCGTCTAGCTAACAAAATGCTCAGGTAAAATCTTAATTACTCTTACCTTTTCTTTTTACTAATACCTGATTTTCAACAAAAACGATTCTCAATTCTGTAAAAATAGAAGATCCTTTTTAAATTAACAAAAAATTGCAATTACGAACCCCCATTTGCACAGAAATACTGGTTGGAATATCGTTGTTAAATTTAACATCGTTAAATTAGAAGCAGTTGGCGGTGTTTTGAGAACGAGGAGACGTCAACAAAGTCGGCGACCGTAACAATATATGGCATATAATTTGTCAAATCTTAATTAAAATTTTCTATCTATTTTTTACGTTGACATTACAAAGCTTTCTTATTTCGAAAACAAGTCTGGAAGGGTTTTGTTTGGATCCAAACGACTCCATGGTAGCGTTTAGTTACAAAGTCGTGGTCCCATGCCATGTTGCAGAACGTGGCCGTTCTTTTAGCAACTGAAAGATCTTTCCAACTTTCTCGATGGAAACGTGGCTACCTGTTGTCCTGCAAAATGGCCCGCGAAACAGTATAAAACTTGCGGTGGCCCAAACAACTACCCAGTCATCTCTGTTCACGGCGTACACAAATAACAAGAAAAAAAAGAAACAAGCTCCTCCTCCACCTCCTCCTCCTCCCCCCCCCCAGACACCACACCACCATCACCCGGCCGCATCGCTCGAACTACATACGTTTTCCTAAATTTGCTCACCGGTCGAAACATGCATTAAAAACTGTAACGGATTCGTGCAACGGGCGAACGTCGGAGATGTACGAAACTAAAAAAAATAAATATCGCTTAAAGAAATTAGCGAAGAGAATTTTGTTTGGAAGTTAATGCGAAACAAAAGGGATAATTTTCTGCCTGTTTCGCAGTGCATGCATCTAGATATGCAAGTAGTCACGGTGTACACCAGTATGCTAACCCAATTAAAACGTAGTACAGACGGAGAAAAGTAATTAATGTTTCTGACACCCTGCCCAGGGATCATTTCTATTACTGTTACGCCGTCCCTCCCACCTATTCCGCATTGTTCAAGAAAGAGATTGTAAAATAATACATGTGGGATATAAAAAATAAAAATGTCAACCTGATATTTAATTAATAAGAAAAAGGTTTTCAAAGAACTTCGTTCAAAAGTTCTGTTGTGTTCTGTCATATGTTGCACTTTTAACCGTTAACCACCAACAAATAACATTAAGCGCAGTAGTTGGTGCAGATTAGACTGCACTTGATAATTATTACAACATTTGAATTTCGCACCTCAACAATAGTAACAATAACACGCATACAAGTTGCAGTTTCTTAAATATTCTCTAGCAAGAGGATGATGTAAGAGAACGATGTCTCAGCAAAAACTCTTTATTAATTCTGCGAATATCAAAACGTCCATCACGGTCTCGCGCTCGATACTGTACCGATGTTAGCAAAGGTGTGGATAAGAGTTCTCCGAAGAATAAACCGAAAAGCAAAACTTTTATAGAATAACACTCATTTTGAGATTACAATGAAGAGAAAAAAATGTAAATCGGTATTTTCGTTCTCCGCTTCTCGTTGTGAGAGTGAATATTTATCGCTTTGTACAAAGTAAAAAAAAATGTTGACACTGACTGAGCGTTTTGTCACTCAAACCGAGGCTTTACATTTCGGGGCTCGTTTTTTTAGATGCGCGGCGAAAAATTGGCGAGAATAAATGGCAAAAACACTAGTTGAGTCCAAGCCGACAGCCATCAACCGCTCTTCTGACTTGACTCCTCCCGCCATCATCATGCCACGTCCATCTTCTCAGCCCGGCGTCCCTCGGACAGGGCGCACTTCGTTCATTTGGCCAAATTGTTTTAAAAAGGGAATTTTTTATACCGAGAACGGGGAGAGGATGAAAGCCGAAAGAGACAAAAAACCGGTCATGACATCGGAACACACTCCCACTTTATACAATGAACATCCACGAGTATCAATATATAACTGGAGCTAAAGCTTTTCATTTAACCAAAATAATGGCAACATTTACAAAATTCTAAATCGATACTATTTATTTTTCTACCTCGTTCTCGCATTCTTGATGTTAGGAATCGAACCAAAATCAAATACAATATTGTCTCACGATTCTCTATTTCGATACACGTCTAGGTGACATGTGCTCAGGAGAAGTAGTGACAGGAGGAGAAATGCATGTTCAGTTGATATTTAGAAGTGCAGACTACCTCTTAATACATTTTTTGTAGAAATGTTTCTTTGTTTTAATTATTATTATCTCCAGACTGTTCGGTTGTTATGAAACAAAACGAGGAGGAGAAGAAACAAAGCAATTCACATACGTTTTTATTATATACGGTTTTGTAAATGCGCGCCACATCACACAAGAAACGCATCAAATGGAGTCATGAGTGTTGCTTTCACATTGGGATGAAACCCCATGTAGTAACGTCTACGGCAAGGCGTACGCGAAATCATATTTCACTTGTCATAGTTTAGCATGGCGGCAACTCTATTTCATTCGAATAAATCCTCCCCCACTTCCTCCTTCCGCCACACCCGAATGCAGCTGCTACCGGGCGTCCTGCTGCAACAATTCATAACGACATACCAGGATAAACCCGATTGGAAGGTTAAAAGAAACATCGCGACCGTCGATCATGTTACGGAATGCTCCGGACGCTCGGTGGCAGCTGCTCGCTGGTGGGAATCTCCACTACCGCCGGTTGGAGACAATGCCAAGAATTTGGTCTAATGGACAGAAAAGAGTCTGTCTACCTATCAGATTGTTTTGGGTTCGATTCCAGTTCCACAAAGGTTCGCCCCTTTGGACATGTAAGGATGTGACTGCATCATAAACTGTGCATTGAGTAATCTCATAACTATAGTTGCACTTATTGGGTGCGGTTCGTCTTGGTTTCATCAACTAAATGTAAGCGTCGTACGTGTTTAGTGTAGTTATTGGTCGTAGCGAAGAGTGAAGGGAAATGTAACATGCCTAATGGTTTATGACAAGGGCGGTCAAGCATTTTATTTTCAGAAAATCCAAGCGCGGGACTTTTATGACGGCACTCTCGCTCTCGTAGCATCAATCCTGCATCTCAGTCTGTCTGTCCCCCCCCTAACAAAAACAAAAAAACCTAATTACACGTACAGTGCTTCCAAAAGCAGTTTTCTTGCTTCGTTTTGCATACCACATATAATATAAGCAACCAATTACACTGCGCTTAAAAAACAAGATCGAAAAACATTAGCATCGTCTTATAATATCTATTCGGTGACTGCATCAGTCTTCAATTGGGAAAAAAAACGCCGGTCATCATAATAAAAGAAAATAATGAGTTTCTAAATCTACAAATACTTGTGTTCTTATTTATCAAGGCGAACCTCAGGCGACACAAATTTTGTTTGTGAACCAATTTCTTGTGAAATATGGCCAAACTTCGAAGACATGTTTTGGCTATTGCATTGCAAGTTACTTAAAATGTCATGGAACAATTTTGTTGTTTCCCTTCTCTTCTTTTCAAAAGAGATTTTTTTCTTCTTCCGTCCTAACATCTTAAATCCGCATAATTGTGTTTTTAATCTCCGCCCAGCAGACTTGTGTCTTCCCGGATTCGCATGTTATCTCCGCGGGGGAGTTCACGTGAGATTCGGGAACTCTTACATCAAGATGAACGGTGATGACCCAGAAGAAGCGCTCCAAATATCAAGTACGGTCGAACCGCGTAGACCGGATTACCAGGTCAAGAAAACTCGCCAGACCCAGAGAAAACCAACGTAACTTTTAAAATAAACATTTATGCATCCTCTACAACCTGATCTCACACATACGTGGTGTCGGTCACAAAATACGAGTTCCAGATTCACAAGGGAGATCCCATATGACCGGGTATGATAATACAACAAATTAAAATTCAATGGTAAACGTGTCAATAGTCAGTCGACATTACACGGGTAGATCGATGCCGACATCACTTTAGTTCTGTTCGCCGCACACAAGTGACGTCACCATCGCGAAGAGCATTCCGTAACTACTCAATATATGACCGCCAACTTCAAATCTGATTTTCACACAAGACAAGTGGGGGGTCATAGATATGGCCTGATTGTTCCAATTCATCCGATCTACGCGTGACCACCAATGTACTAATTTTTAAATTTCAAATTTGAAATCTCGCTATTTGCAACATTTAATACAAAATGGGGGAAAACATGCAAATCCGGACATTCACCTGAGATGATTTGATTCGACGTGACGTTACCACAGACAAACACGTTCACCGTATGACGTAGCCTAATATGCGAGGGAGTGAGTACGGGGGGTGAGGGGAGGAGGGTTCATCATGGCGGTTCGCGTCAAAAAACGCCAAGAACGTTTCTCGCCGCACGATTTACCCCAATAATAATTTGTGTGTAACGCTTTTTTTCTTCTCCGGCCGCCCGACTTTGTTTTAATTAATCAACTGCATAGTTTAGTCATGGCGTTGTTTTGGCCCCCGCTATACTTGCATCTACCTGACGTCAGTACACGCGTGTCTCGCTAGAGCGAACTTCGCCAAACGAAATACTCGAAAGTTCAATTAAAAATCTCTATTTTTTTTTTCCAGGAGAGAAGTTCATCTCACCGCCACATATATAAACAATGGACTGAAAAGAGGCGGAAGAGATTTAGACCGAACCACATATAGAGAGCAACTTCATGGGCGAGCCTTGCCTATTAAATCATGCGCCTGAGTAGTATGTGTACAGTGTAAATCATTTATATGCCTATTCGAATTGTGAGCAAGAAGGCCCATGGATGTCCACGACGTAGTTTACCTGCAATTAAATGATTCAAAGTCTGACATTTACATGTGCGATGAAATACGAAATCAAAATTACGAATCCCCCGAGCGATTTCCAGATAATTTTAGATAAAAAAGATGGAAATCTTCAAAACATGTTTAGATCCAATTGTTATTGATTAGTATGTAAGAAACGTTTTAGAAAGTTCATTCGAATAATATTTAATTCACAAGTAGGTATTCCAATTCCTCAGCAATATTTTGAAGTTTATAGCTTTAAGAGTATTAAATCAAGATATTCAGGCTACATTTTTTAAATGTTATTCCAACCATTTGACAAGACCTTAGCCTTATTTGTAAAAGACGGAGGGGCATTATGATGATGATGATCACATGGGCGAGACGAGAAAAGTCTTATCTCGTCTTGAGCGACACCGGTTAATAATTAGTAGCACGAATGATCCATTGCTCCCCGTAAAAATACTTTGTTATAGGCGTTACGTGGGCTGCGTCCAATCCAGTTACAACGAAAATGGATGAGCTGTCGCACCCCACACTCGTGACTTGACCCCCATTTTATAGCGACTATATACGCGTACGCATGTGAACTATTATTGTTCTCGTATGCGGTATGTACACGCAGATACAGGTAACTTTACGATGAAATGTAATGCAACTAATGGATTAGTATGCCGCCGGCAACAGGGCGTTTGGTCGGTCAAGATGGAAAAGGCTGTAGAAAAAACATCCTGTAAATGTAGTCTGGAGAAAAACGTGAAAGTTTACATTTAAAATTTAAATTTAATAACATGAACTGGCCACTTCACATTTATATTGTTGTAATCTACTTATTTGCATACAATGAGCTGTTAAAATAACTGCACGCATTAGCAATATGCGACTACAACTATAACTACTTAACTCATTCCATATTTGACATCATCGGCGAGATCAGAAAAGAACTGCATAAAGAAATCAAAGACAGACTAGATCTACATTATCTATCTAAAACATTATCTACTTTTGGAAACTTACTTCATTCGTTGCTCAGAATAAGTTATTAGAAAATTCATTTAAGTCTTGGAATTAACGTACGCATACCCAGAAGCTAATTTAAATTGGAACTTCCAGTCACAGTGTAAATGGGAACAAATCATTTGTGATCGTCGTTCTGTATTATAAAAATTTTTATAAGTCCGATGAATCACATTTTGCGTTTCTCAAAACATTTTCTTTGCAGCTCCAGAAAAATTAAAGTCACGCAGGACAACTTTTCAACTTAAAATTAAGCCTTATCCGAGGCAAGCAGCGTGCGTGTCTCGCTACCCATCCACCTGTTCCTTAATCTCGCCCCAAGATCATTGTCTGGAATCTTTTAACAAAATTATAGTTTCTGCGTGCATAATACCACTAAATACTGTGTATACGTGAATTATCCACGAAGAAAGTTTTAAAAAGAACTCCAAGAACATTACATAAATACTCGTATTCGACGTCTGCAATATAATATGGACTGGCCACGTCACAAATACAGAGAGTAATCCACTAGCCAATTTCGGTCATCACGATCTTGAATATTTAAACAATTGGGCAAATGGATACCAACCCACACTCTGAAGAACCGCTCCGGACTTTTAACACTAAGTGACCAGATTACATTTGTCACCGAAGCGCATTGAACTACAAATTATGCTGTAGTTTGATCGATAGATGATAGATGATAAAATGATCGATAAACATTAATAGTACCATCGATATTTCACTGATCAACAAAACTGCAATCACATGTTTGCTTTAAAGAAAAATTCAATATATAATCCTTAACGCGTTGTAATCGAGTAGCATTGCTTTTCCCAAGTTTGATACATTTATCCAAAACGTCCGTTTAACATTTTTGCATTCAAACTAACTCAATTCAATAGTATTATAAACCAACACTTATTATAGTTAGTCCTAGGATAGGAATTAGAAATGGAGATCTGGGAATATCAAACTCGGTGGTTTGATAGCCTCTGGCAAAACTGTTCCAATTTGAAAATCATGCGCAATGACGATTTATATCCAAACATAGATCAACCAGGTTTTTTTTTCTTTCCCCAAAAAAAGCCGCCTGATCCAGTGCACGCAGGCATGCATGACCATAGGCCTATATACTTCAATTGTTACATGCTCCCCTATCAGCAAAACCAATCACATCTGCAAGTCTTTACCCGATAAACCGCGTAGAGTTGCACGACGCCATACGCTATACATTATACACATACAGGGAATGCTCATGCTCGGCAGCATCGAAAATTACCCCCCGAAAATAACCCATTACGTGATTCCTGTACGTCACCCGCGCCTCTCGTCCGTCCCGTGCGCCGCCATCATTTTTCAACCGTAGTGTATGGAGGAGTCCGAGAGCAAGAAGTGCAGATAAGGAAGCAGTAAAACTTGTTTGCGAAATGCCGGCAAATTGGCTCAAAAAAAAAATGATGGACTACGAAAAATGTTGCGGCTCGGTGGGTGGGTGCGACTGACGCATGGAGAAAAACTGACCATTGTTTTATCAGAAAAGGTTGACATTGTATATAATATCAGAAAATTGTTTAGTTTTTAGAGAGAGCGTTCTTCGTTCTTCCTGTCCGGTCAGGTGGTCGGCCGGCCCACCACAGGTGGACATTAATCAGGATAGACACTCGTGAGAGTTTTTCGAAAGCTTTCATTTGCTGACTGGCGAGCGCATACGACAAAAGATCTTGTCTTAAAAGTTCTTGAACGTTTTATTTTTGCTAAATGCTTGATGACTCACAGCCGATATTATAATTGTGTCTTAACTTGAAAAATTTAAACAGAAAACAAAAACTATGTTATCGTCAAATACCAAACAGAAATTGTTGCCATCAGTGCACAGATTTTTCCCTCCTTGCCCCCACAACTCCAGCATCCCAAACCCACGAGATATCTGATATTACGAAACACTTCGTCATGGAGGTTGGCCATAATTACGGTGGTTCTGCGTAGACAAACACGACCCCACACGCCAAACAAAAAACCGCCGTAAACATACAACTTGATACCCGCGCAGCCCCAAAGAACAAGATTAGATCGATATCAGACCGCACAGTCAATTGAGGAATGCGTTCTGGGCTCGTAAAAATGGCGAAATCTGTGAATGGAGATTCCTTAAAAAGGGACCACCGAGATAACTATGAAACTGTAATCTACATGTACACGCAGAGAGATATGTCGTACACGTCTACTGTATATAAACGTGAACTGAGATACAGTACTCGTGTATTTATAAATACACACCCGAATGTGTGTGTATCGGAATGGGAGCAGACTGATAAAGCGCTTCAGATCACGAGACCACTTAATTGGAGTGCAATTTGCTAAGCCAACATCACGATTTTAAACTGCCAGTAACAAAGCCGTCAAAGATTTTTTTTAATGTATTCTAAAATTAGAAGGTTTTCTTAGTCCAGTGCAAAATGCATTTTGGTAGAGGCTTGCGTCATCCTACCTTTTCTCAAAATGAAGTCTACCTGTTCAAGGACACATGTGGCTCCTCCTTATGAGCGAACTTTCCGTCCACCTTCATGGGTAAATCTCCCAAAATTACATCTTTCAAGAACTTCTAAATTCATAATTTTAGTTTATTCTAGATACGGAATATTCGACAAACTTCGTTGAAACGCATGGAAATGGAGGCGATGCTATCGCACTCATGAGAAATCGTCTCGATGGTTAAATTGCATGATCATACACGATATTTTTATATGCTGTTGTTTGGCAATGCACAATATGTATTTTGCGAAAAACTGATCAGCGAAATCTGTAACGCCCAGGTTTGCAAATTTGGCTGGCTCGTTGCCTGGCAGAAACGGCCAAAGCGAGACCATATCGCTTTTACTGCTTAAAATAGCATGTTTAAAGTGCCTAACTATCGAGAGTCGGTAGGCACAGACCGATAATTATACTTAAAGGCTCTTAGCCATGAGCCTGGTATGCATGATGCATCCCAACAATTCTGTACAGTTCAGGGGGTTGAAACATGCAGGGAAACGGTATGTGGATCGAAACTTTTTCCAACCGAATTTTAATCACCATCCATATGTTTAAAAAAAAAATAAAGATCGTTTCTCAGAGTTTTGTATAACCGTTTTCTCACTGTTACAAAATTGGTAAGTTACACTTTTTAAAAATAATTCGAGGATTCCATTTTCACACTTACGGTTTTATTAATCGTTAACAGACCCATAAGTACAGAGTAAATTTTTAATAATAAAATAACCAACCAATTTTTTTAAATGACTTTTAGTATAACGTCTGAGAAAGTTGAGTTTTTCTTTGGCATGAATTTATAGGATAAGCTTATGCACCGTTCACCAGCATCAGACTTAAAAACGGAGTCGGCACGATTGGTTATTCGTGTGACAGCCATAACTTATAAATACACTTTTTTTCTGTTAACCCAACAAAACCCTACGCGCGCTTCCTGCAACGTGAAAACAGGGGAGAGGGAGCCAGGCCTCCGCCATTTGGCGAATTATGGGCGAGGAGGAAAAAATGGCGGTATGTGTGCGTGAGTACACGTATATTATATAGACAGTATAGTCGTCCATGTACATGAGCGTATTAAAAAAAAAGCTCGTTAAACACATACTCAACCGAGCAGGGCAAACAAACCTTTGACACGGGTGAAAGATATAGGCGATCTCTATCGCGAACGTGTTTTCTCGATAAAAACATTAATATATGGCGCAGGAGCATGCACACGGGTAAAATCGCGCATATATCTATACTTTTATCGTATTCACGACGCACTGGACGTGGCTTAACAACTGGCATTGGGCGGGATGTATAGCAGGAGCTCATAAAAACAGGTGCTTTCGGGGAAGAATGCATAATCAATTTTTAAGATGTGTGCCTGTTTCTAAAATGGAATTTATTTTCGAATACCAAAATTTCGATTTCTCACATTTTCTTGAACCCGGATGTGCAAGAAAAAATTTAAGAGTTTCATGGATGGATAGTCGTGCATATAAAAATCAGGGCAGCATCTGCGTTCCCGCAGAAACCATCCCAAACCGCGTAGTCTACAGATTTCTAAACCCCAGGCATTCAGAAAACAGATATGTCTGTCCATAATCTGTTGTTGAACTACGATGCTAAACAGGATTATCGATGGAAGGCCGACCAAAACCACCAAGAAGGTCCATAAAATATTTATTGGCCTAATCTGTCCATAAAGACTATACACGCGCAGATTCGAACTCTGCAAACGGATGATTATTTTGCCATGAACAGAATATACGCCAGTACAATACACGTACATGTATAACAAGGGATGCAGACCCCGCTTATTGATCGAGCCCATTGTTGGCTTCGCATACGAGTACGATTATGACACAATGGAAAGCAATAGCGATCGTGCATTCACTACACCATATATTCAGGCCTATCCTCCATAATATTTTTGCGATATACCAGTAATCTCAATATAGACTCTGCGGAACGTCTACACAATGTCCAACAATACATAACGACCGTGAAACAAGCAAACCCCCCCCTACATAATGGATTTTACAGTTTTGCTCAACCCCTCCTTAATCCCTTGCTTCAGCGGGAGGTCTCCTCGCCACCGTCGCCCCCCCCACCCCTCTCCCTGCGTCCCCTTAGCCACCTATACCACCCAATCGACCATCACTGACGGCAGCAAACATCACCCCCCCCCCCTACGAAGCGTTTTTGTCTGAATGTGTACACAAAGAAAAGGGGTGGGGAGGAGGCTATCACTGCATGTGCATGGATAGGTTATGCATGAGATATTTATTCAAGAGAACTATTTTTGCCAATTGGAATTTGAGCTTGTCCAGGTATACAGGTCTCTTACATAGGCATGCAAGCTTAAAACCGCTAGACACAAATTGGAGCTAATATAGAGAAGCGAGTTCGGTGAAGCCAGCTGTATCGATACCACTATTTGTGAAAGATCGTGTGTATAGCTCTGTTCGATAGGAGGTCCAAGATTCAACGATAATTGGAAATTTGAAGTGCTTCGAGGAGGACGGGAGTGCACGATGGGCAATTTAGTTTCATCAAAATTCATACAAGAATCTACATTGACGATATCTCAATGACAAACGATTTCAGAGTCCAAAACGGGTACATAATGTTAGACCAAGTGATGTCATTGTGAGAAGTTACATATATGAGAACGGTTGTCCTTCCGTCATCACTCAGCATTTTTAAAGAGCTTGAGCAGACACTGCTCAAACTGAAATGCATGCATGAAAAGCACATATGTTGTGCCCAAAACTTGTATGTGGATATTTTTCTCGAAAATATCTTGATGGAGGAGGATACATGTGCACATAGACAATATATGCAAAACTATAAAAATGTTATTCAAATGGCACCAGTATTTACAGTGTTTACCGAGACGAGTGACACAAATACTCGTATTTTGCCTACTGTTTTGTAAACAACGAAACCCGTCATCAGCAAAACAAATATCAAGGGATTCCGAACATGCAAATAGTGCCCACTTCACGCCCAACACATCATTAAAATACCGGAGATCGTATATCTGAATTGTAAATGAACAGAATGCCAAAGATGGCGGCGAAATCCTTTTCTCCTATTCGTGTTTTGAAAAGGCCAACGCCAATTGCACTCCCGCGTCCTCAACATCTACAGAAATGGAGTACGCGACTGTGCGAAGCGCTGCAACGATATCATAATATAGCCATAATAATGATGTCATTAATACAGGCGTGAGACAGGGACTAGGGGGAGTAATTGCCGTACTACAAACGCATTATGATTCCCGTCGCCCAGGAATGAACTGCACGAATAATGCTCCTGGTCCGACTAACGTACTCCGCTAATACACAAAGGTTGTTAAATACAAGACTCTGGACTAAAGCACAAACGCATTATACCATGGGCGTGATGTCTGTGCCAACACCCACGCGTTCATAGAAAAAAACATCATACTTTTTCATTTTCTCTCATGTGTCAAAAGAGTTGTTGCTTTTGCAGCAAACACGACTGACAATTTTTTTAAGTAATCGCGACATTTTGCCGCAAGGAAATATTTTAAATCACAAAAATGACGGCATGTTTAACTGGAACGTTACTACAGGTCTTACCGCTGAAGCCTGACTCAATCTTACTGTAATAAGCAGCATTAAACGTATCTTTGAAAGTCCATAAATTTAAGAGAGATTGGCATGATATGCATTATATCTGTCTGTCAATAAAGTATCTTAAATTTTAAATATATTTATATCTTATTTCAAGTCCTTGTCTACATTTTGCAAACTTAGACGAGACATGATACATACAATTGTAGTTGTATAAATGTATTAAGCAAACAAAGTCTTTGGAGCTCCCCAGCAGCTTTTTCTTACTTCTAGAAGAATCGAAACCGTAAAAAAAAAGGCATTCGAAATGTGCAACAGTTGTCTTCAAGTCGAACTTCATTTTGTTGGTCATCAAAATGTGCCGTAGATGCCGCAGAATCTGGCTCGATTTGTCGAAGAAGTTAACTCAAAAGTATATCGATAGCTCTCGCACCAGCAACGCCTAAGCAATCAATGGTTTGTATTGCGTCGGGTGTCATGCTTGTATCGCGATACCAAGAAAATATAATCTCAGGAGGGAGGGAGGAGGGGTCATCAATTCGACCCGAGCTGCAGTGGAGGCAATTTCTCGGACTGTATGGGCGCTCTCTCCGAGAGCAGTCTTATATTATTCCCGGGGGGATGGCGGAGCAATTTGTTCAACAAAACCTCGTTCCAACCATAAAATCGAGTGTGAGCCAGAGAAAGAAAAGAAGAGATAGAGAGGGTGAAAATCGCGCCGCCGTCTGAAAAGTAATCATTCCACACCTTCGCTCGCGGGGGTCAACAAAAACAAGTTTTGGGGGATTTGTTTTTCGCCTTTGAAAACACTTGCCGCGCGACGGGGCCGAGACCTCTGGCTCACGCTGCACACATAAATTGCCATACCTCAAAACTGCCTTTTTTTCAGTTGCACAGGTGTTTCGAATTTCTTCCAGTCCCTGTGGCGTCCACTCTTTAGATTCATTAGTTGGGTTTGTCCCGTTCGCGGAAAAGCTAGAGGCGGAGTCAAAGGCTGAACGCGATCAATTCCAAACAACTTCGAAATTTCTAATGACTACTCCTTCAGCCTGTTAGATAGACCTGCTTCTGAAGAACAGACTACCTTGGAATGAAAAGCTAAGCTAAAAAAATAATCTCAATGCAACCACAACCTTTCGCAACTACATTTTTGAAAATAACTTTTGAAAGAATATTCTCAAATGAAATTCATTTTTTTCTATGAAAACAACAAGCTTCAACCAGGAATAAATATTTTAATACGAACATTTTTTCAGTTGACTACTCGAGAATAACCAGAATGAACCACAACAAATATACCTACAATAGTTTCAAAATAACGAATTATTTGACAGACCAGATTTCACACAATTGAATTTTCCAGTTGGCGATGTTAATAACTGGTTGAAAAGATGTACAACAGTAACATTTTCCATGCAGGTGATAAAATGAGACACACGCTTATCTATAAAAAATGTATTTCTTAATTTCATAAATTTTACGTTTTTGTACGATTCGTTTATGTCCATTTATTTGTACGAGAATTATCTGCTTATTCCATCTCTTTTGTCCAACTCCCAATGAAAACCTATGACGTGGTATGTCAACACTAGTTGAACCTTCTACCGGAAATAATCTGGTAATAAAAATTCCAAGTCGCATATAGCAAATCATAAAAATGGTCACCTTCATTGGACAAAGAGTATAGACTGGTGTCGGCAGCCCGGACAACATAGTTCTCACGTAACAATTCGAGACATATAAACAAATTCCGTTAGATTAGTAATGCAATCTTTTATTGTGCCTATTTTCCGTATTGTTCCGAGTGTATTTATACATGCAGTCCATATAATCTAGACGAGGAAGTAGGCTGCCACCATCAAGTCATTTATTGAGACGAGCCAATAAAAAATATGTGCTCCTTATAATCGCAGTTTGTCGGTCATGACTCGGCTTCAACTTGGTCCATATTAATACACCGCGCATTGCCGCAAGATTATAAACCTGGAGATAAAATAAGTCGTGTGAACTGTTTCTTTCTCACTCTTTTTTTATTGGTGGCATCTGTGCGAGTGTGTATAACGCAATCCCACTTCAAACTTCGCAGGACTGTAGGTTGTCACCTGGGCAACACGTGTGACTAGGTAAACCCATAGAAGTTTCACAAAACGTTTATCTTGATGGAGTGGACGAGTCGCGTTGGGCCATACGTACATTTTGTGTGGGCGGTCGAATGTTTTTGTCGAATAGAAAAATATCAGGTTTCTTTTTTCCGGTGATTAGGCCAGTAAAGATAAAAATGTGGGCGCGCCCCACCATATGTCGTTGTACAGAACGTATGTTGTTGTACCTTAACCTTTAAATAATACTCTTATTAATCACAAATTGATTTCGATAAAACAATTAAGACAGCAAAAACATCTAACGATTTTTTGCTTGTTGTATTTATAGTATTTGTTGTCGAAATATTACATTAAAATCGAATATAGATTATAAAATTACTGTGTTAGGTACAATAGTAGATCAGTGCTGCTAAAAACTAAACGGAAACAAAAATAATAAATAAACTGGAATTTTTTGTGATGTGTCTGTCCAGCATCAATTCATTGCTATATTATTTCTTCATAACCCAAAACAAAAATCTTTGTTATCTCCCTGCTAGAAATATTAATAAATCATTTTCTGACATTTACTGACTGGATAGCATTTATTGTGGTCAACTAAATAGTACAATCTTTTCCCGAACATTTCCAAAGCATACACAAAAAAAATACCATTTGTATCCCACCACTGAATCTCCCCTTCACAATAAACCACCAATTATTTTCTACCCCCTTAAATAAAAACTTCACCACTCCTAAATTATCCACTCAGCAGGATATCAGTGGACCAATGTCGAAAAACCGGCCATTATCACGCACTATATGGTCTAGGCCCGATTAAATTGCGAATCGATGTGCGTCGAAATCGATCGATCGATCACTTGGCTACAACGGAGACGAGAGCAAGTAGGCAATGTCGGTACAACGGTCACTCGGCACCGGTTTCACATTTGAAAGGTCGCCACAGCGCCACCTGCCGTCGCTGTTTACTTGTTTCTGCGTCGACTCCAGGTATCGGGGTGAGGCAGGGTCGATGAGAGGGGCGGACACTTGCGTGTCATGACACGTGCGCGCGGTGCACGCCGGGAAGAAAAAGTGAGTGTAGAGGGTGCAGGGGTCGCGGCCGAGGCATGACCGGAAATCGGCTGAAACTTATTGCTGGGGGTCCGTGGCGCCCCGCGCGGGGTCACCGCGTAAATCAATCGCGTGTTTTTGTTTTTCTGTGGCAAGAGACCAACGATCGGAAACACGCAACCCCTGCGTTTGCAGTTCCACCCAGGGCTTAGTCACCGGTTATTTGAAACAAATCGATAGCAAGCTGTGGCGACATCGAAATCCGTCGAGATTGGGGGAGAGTTGTTAGTTCTAAGGGTATGGGATCTGTGGCAAACTAACAATGATGTACTATGATGTCCAAACTATAGTTTGGAGGAAACCAAGACAAGACGAGACAAGCCAAATGTTAAGCATTCTTGGTCGATATTTTTGCGTGCTGGTCGAAGGGATAGATCTAATGTTAACGGTATGCCCTAACAGGTATTTCACGACAATATTTTGTTCAAGCAGCACGATTAAAATGTTTATGTGTGTGTATTGCATAAATGGCAATATTTTTGGGGAAAGAAATTTGATTGCACAAGCAATGGGAAGAATGTCAATACATTCGCATCAGGTTGATCTTGTATGATTAGTTTGTTTCTTGATAATAAAAACCTGATGTTGAAATAAAAAAATGTCTGGCCTAGCCCTCACATATTAGGGATTGGTTACTATTCCAACACATGATGTATCATACATAGCCAGCCCTATCAATGAGGTTAGATTAAGTTGGTGCAATACCCTGTCATGTTTGATTTGGGTGGTCCGCGAGCAAAAGTTGAATAAAACGATGGCGAAACCCCACCATTATTAATCAACCAGACACCTCCAAAGTTCAACTCTGATCCAGTGGGTTAACCTATTCTATGCTAAACTAAACTGGAATCCATTGTGTAGCTGCGCGGCGTGGGCGGCTTTTGTACAGTGTGCACGAATTGGGTGTCGGAACAGTTGGTGCATTGTCTCGTGATAAAGGCGAGGGGTGTTAGGTGGGGGAGGGGGGGGAGGGGGAAGCACATCGTTCCACCCCAACTTTACAACAATCGGAGTCTGTATACAAAATTAATGGGGACTCCCTCTCCCCCCTCCCCCCGTCCCTTAGCAAGGTCGATACATTTACGAGCTAATAATTGGTTTAGGCTATAATCAGTGTCGGTGGTAGTACTTGATGAATTTAAAGCTGGGCACGCATTAAAATGCGAGACTTATATTTTCCTGAGAGCAGGGGCGCGTTAATCAATCCAGCCAAGAGAGGGCGAACACAATGATAAAACACATGTCTGGAAAAACCCTCTGAGTGAGCTGAACGATCACATGTTTTTTTGTATCGATTAAAAAAGTAATTTTGGTTTAGTTGGTTTGAAATTAAAAAAATAATAAACGTGCCCTGTAACAACATGCAACGTTTGTTTGTTTAGTAGTATATTGTAATTCCTCAAGTTTCTGAGAGCATATCGATAATGGATTCTTAAAGATAGTCCAATCTTAATTGCCAATACATATTGTAATTGTTTGATAACATTGGATTAGCTTCTGAAAGTAGCATTTAAGATGCTGCACCATTCTTGTAATGTGCCGTCCGATTTAAATGAATTAAAAATATTAAAATTAGTAAAGTTTGTAACAAAGGATTCTCAATTCCAGCTGGGCTGGGATGTGCCATATGTGTTTGCCTATTTAAATGTCTCACAGTTGGAACACCTGCCATTTGACAGGTGTTGTACTGATACGGTATCCCAATCCTGGCAGCTCATCTTTTTTTTACGTAGACGTTTTTTCTCCTCACTCCACAGTTGCAAGATCTTACCTGTAACTGAAGAGGAACGTAGTCAACATCGGGGTGATCGAAAGTGGCAGCTCGTTTCATTCGCACAATTGTACAGTTTGGCGAGGACGTAGACATTTTGATTTTGAAGCCGAGCTTGTAGAAGTGCAACAGACGGACGAAAACGCCAAGCTCAGAATTATCACAGGAAAAAAATAAACGTAAAACTAACGCGTGTCTAATCGTCTATGAAGATCTGGTGCTCACTTTTCTGGTTTTCATATCACACATCGCGTTTTAATGAATGGAATAAACTCAATAAAAGTACAAAATAAAATAATAAACAGATAACACAGGCACAGATGTGCCACAATGACCTAAACATGTGAGCCGAATAAAACCGCGCCTGTAAAAGATGTTCAATCCCAATGTCGATATATATGTGCTATGATAACGCCGGCAATCGGTCGTCTCCGATTGCGTATACCTAAACGCAGCCCATTTTCAATGACGTCATCCATCGAATTACAAACTTGACACTCCGTTGCCATATACGACAGGTAACTGTTGAAAACTTGCAATACCGAATATAATTAGGTCGTCGCAGAATTCGAGTTTTCGAGTGCCGGCAACGACTGGCAGGTGTGACATTATCAGCCATGTGTAGCTACTGCTTTCGGATATGAACAAACGTGTAATTAAATCATTTATCGGTCACGAATTTTCAAATTTCAAGTAATTATATGAGGATTTAGGTTTCCATGTACATGTTCTTTTAAAATCTTTTGTTTAATAAAAATAAAAGAAAACCAAGCTTCTATTCTATTTTAAAATAAATTTTAAACACGTTTTTCGACCTTAAGTTTTTTTAAATTGGTCTATTGACAACGAAACATATTTTGGAGCACTAAATTATTCACGTTCACGTAGCAATCTTTCGCAGAAACTATACAAGACGTGGATCTGGTGCGTAATTTTGGTCCCAGTGTGGCATAAGTGGTTGAGCATGAACGGCTTTGAGGTAATCTTCTATCTATGCATTGGCCTGCAGTTTAAAAATAAAAATCTCAAAGAGGTCAATGTATGGAATAGTAGGTACGCACTTGTACACTCGCGCGAGAGAATTTCAAACGCATTGAGCCGTTCGCACAGCGGCTATCCGCAAATGTGGAATTTGCATTATCTGACAACGAAATCACGCTCATACCCATCACAATTTTTCGTGAGCGCACGCCAAAACCGGCTTAAAAACAAAAGTTTGGAACGGAAATAAAATCTGGTCATACCCCAAGTACAATTTCCATGAAGTTGTCTGTTCCATGAAGATCACTGGGGCAACGTCCCATGATGCCGGGAAAAGTGGAATTGTAAGGGTTTCCGCCCGCTTTAACAGAATTATGTGTTATTTTAAACTCTTATCGGGGTACCCCCGTACACGTATGTCTGCCTACCTCATGATACTCAGCATAGTGGAGCTATACATCAGTCACTCTCACATATTATTTCAAATATCGACGATCGATCGGCTACCACAAGGATAGCAAAGCAATAAATATAAAAATTTTAAATAATGCTGCCATGGCCTTCAGAAAACTCTTTATGAGCTGGTTAAAATAAAAAAAAACTTGCTCAAACATGCTGATAGCGGGGGCCGTGGGGGGGTCTCATTTAAGGTTAGCCCTGGGCGCATTTGGTCAGCGGGGCTGAATCACAAAACCGGCAGCTATATATATATGAAGAGGTCCACACGGAAGTACTTTCAGAAGAAGAAAAAACGAAGTCGGGAGCACAGTTTAACTGGCGCAAAATGTGAAAATCGAGAAGAAAAAAAAATAAGATATCCTATAAGCTTCTCCGCATGAAAAATACCGCGTTTCCGCGTAATGGTCTCTCCGTATCGCGACGCGGCATCTTTTCACGATTGTGTAACGCACTGAGCGCAAAAGACGAGTGCAGAATTACTGAAAGAAGAAAAGAAATATATATATATCTCCCACCACCCCAACCACCCACCACTTCTACTCGCGCGCGCAAAGATCTATAAAAACAGTTGGACTTGGCCTGCGCAAATATAAAGTATTCATATGTATCGGTTGGTTCACGGTCCACTGGCAAGGTTAAGGACACGGTCGGGAAACTGGTAAAAAACGACGAAAATCCTCTTGCCCGCAACTGATCATTTGGCGGAGGCTTTCTTTTTTCGGACTCGATCGTTAAATGTACCTATACGTTCCGACTGCGGTCTATTCTTCTCGTATACGAGTACTACTGTACAGCTGCACATGCGCACTGTACGTTAAAGAGTATTTCGTGAGCGCTGGAACTTTTATGTGCCGACCGCTATTAAAGAAAGTTCGTGGACACTTAAAATAAGCTATGCATTATATTTAGACTTTTGTTCCTGTCATGCGTGTGTGTACGGAAAAAGGTTTATGTTTCTTCGTTTGCAAGATTAATGCGATTTCGTTTTTGTCCTTTCGACTTTCATCGCTGCAGCTAATATGCATGATTAGAGTAATATATTATTTGAAGTGACCACCACACAATGTTCAATAGTTACTTATACATTCCGAAAAGTCGTTGTTCAAGAGAGAGGTCGGAGATTTGAGATTGTGCAAAATTCTTAGTATTATCCCAACATATTTGCGCAATGTTTTTTGACTTCAGTCAGCAACGAGCAAATTCCTCAACTAGTACACGGAAATTGGGCAATGCCCGCCATTTAATTTTATAGATCACTAAACGCATATGCAATTGGACTCATAATTTCTAATCCTATTTAGCTCTAGCAATTTCACTTCATTCGAATTATTCGATCGATAAAAGTTGCATTTGCATTGCATTTCAATTGCAGAAATTTATGTTATTTAGTCATACAATTTCAGCAGAAACTTACAAAACAACTTTAAACAGCAAATAAAAACTAACATAAATGTCAAATGTTTGGAAGGTGATTTAAAATGTGAGTACACATATCCCCCAGGTAATAAATACTTTTAAACGCATTTGCTTTCATCAAACTAATTAACAAAACAAAACCTTTTGAAAAAAAATGTTACTGAAATGATCAACATACATTACAGTTTTCTTTATTTTCACTAAAATGTGACACATGGATCCCAGGAGAGAACAAAGCATTTAAAACATGATCAGTTATGAAAGAGAATATAAAAATGCCAATTATCGGAACTTCTTTTGAAGTTTTTAAGAAACTGTCATTATAAATAAAACTCTTTTTTTAAAGACATTTCAGCCTTTCGGAATAGCAGATACGCCATCGGATGGTCAGTGTATGTGTGGCATGAACTACGTGTATGTAGGGGTGGTCATGGCCTTGCATTGATTATACAGTGTGTCGATTTGGCTGACCACTTGATTGGTTAGACAGATTGCCAGTCAAGTTACGTTGGCCGGAAGATCGTAATCGGATTCGGGCCTAATTTGCCATGCAAGTATGTTGTGGGAAAAGGAAAACAAATCAATAATTGAACTTCGTCATTCTAAGTTCAAATTGGTTACAGGCAACCTTCAAAAACTGTATAACGTCTACTTACCCGCATTATAGTATCGTTTGCAGTTTTAGTGACCATAGGTCGATCTTATCTTGAAAAATCAATTTGCCATTTTCAAACCTCATTTTACAACTTTAATAAAAAGCACATTAGATTATGTAACCCCACCATACACGGTACTATCCGCATTCCAGTACTCTGGATCCATCGTATCTCACCATATGTCTGTATTTCAAACAACTCAATTCATTGAATGAAACATAAATAAAATACATAATTTTTTTAAAATATGAATGAATTTTTTAACATTCTGCAATACATAAAAAAATAAAGTGCAGACGTATTTTCGGTGCGTACGCTAGTCATCTTATTGGCTAAAGAAATTGAGCGACAAAATCATTTTGGACAACTTAAATTGCAAATATAAGCGATTATACCGTAAGTTTGTACAGATTTCCAATTACAATCGAAATTGCATGCCTTGAGACGCAAACACACCAAATACAAATTGAGGCAATTACTATTTATCCACGTCAGTAAAATATACTGTCGGAACAAGTAATTCCTTATTGCCCGAAAAGCTTTTAGGTCGTCCCTCAACAAACCTCACTCTCTCTTGGCTTGAAATACTGCCAGCGCCATTGGCTAGTCCGATGACAAGCTTATACTCTGTATAAATAAACACACAAAAACAGCCTACGTATCAATTTTTATAACATATTTGCTATTTTTATGACACGCAGGAAGGGCTCCCTGCGTATAGAGGTATTTCTAATTGACAAATACTGTTCCTATTTCTAGATGCTAAATATATGCTATTAGAAGAGAACGTGATGAATTTTGACTGAAAGCCTTTCTCTCTCGCATCCTCCATCTCAAATGACCGCCCATATATTAAAGAGCCCAACCTCGGTCTACCGTAGCCCAGAGCTCAGGGCAATTAGTGTTATTGAACTTGTGAATCTCAAATATGAATCCTTTTTTTAAGTGCACATGCGGGTTGGTCCACCGAGTACACAGAACTTAAACTGTACATGCACAGAATTTTTAGGTGTAAAAAATTTATTTACTAATTTCTAAAAAAAAAGCTAAACGCGATGTCCGAATGAAACCGAAAATCGCGAAAAAAATTCAAATTTTAATATTTTCCTTCAATATTTGTAGAGGCGTATTTCTTTTCGAATTTTCGCTGTAACAGCTAAATTTGAACCACTAAATCAAATCTTGCACATTAACTTTTATCTGAAATGACCAAAACAAATATTATTTGAGCCAGTCGAGAATATTTTAAAGACATTTTAACAAATAGGTGGCTGGTCAATGTGCCGACAAGCATTTTTGTTACAGCATAATCCGGTTCCTAACTCGATGTGTGTCGACGACCTACCTTGCTGCCCGTCTGCTTCACTCTTTCCTCCTATGCCATCAAATTGTCGAGCCAGTTACACTGTACAAGGCAGCAATTTTAACAGGGAGAGATAGAAATTTAAGGGCGGGTGCAAACAGGGCAACCCGCTCGCCTTTACAAACGCATGCATTGCCGGGAAGCCAGGGTTGGTCCCGACATCAGTGGCAATGCAACGCCGAGCGAGCCGAAGCCCCAGTGGCTGAAGCTGGTTGCAGCCCCCACTCAGAACTATACAACAACCACTGTACAGTTTACATGGTTAAGACAACACAACAGCTGCGCTCAGTGGTTGTTTGTTGACTACTACATCGGAAATTGCGGGGAGCCGCAAATAAGTACGGTAAATAAATATTTGTTTGTATCAGATCAAAATATGTTCCGATAGGTTTTTACTGTATAATGAAGTGTAAAATTCTGGTCATGTTCATTTGTCGTCAAATAAAAACTAATCGCTCCTCCCTTTTATTTGTTGAAGCATACTTTAGCATTTATACGACACACGCACGATACTATTTAAATTTGCCTGCAAGCAAATGTTTATCGTTTGAGAAAATTGATTTTTTTAACAATACGTAATCTGAATGAATTTTTATGAATCAGTTTCCGAACTAATTTTGAATTTCAATTTTTTTTAATCCTGTCCCCATTAATTGCCCACATGTCTCTTGTTTTTCAGGGAGGCGTATACTTCAACAAATATAGCAGAGCCCAACCAAAGAATTCGCAACAATTAACTCAATTCTCCGTACACCGGACACACAAAATGAGGAGCGTATGACTAACTACCACGATTGCAGATTAGTCGCGCCGAGGTTGAGCGATCGCAGCGCCCCGCTTCGCCGTTTACAAATCGTTGGAAGCGGTAAATCGCCTCCCGCGTCCGATACGCCCATTCGTTTGCCGTTCTACAGCACGAACGGACGGTGCGTCTAGAATGCCAGACAGGCCCGGACGCCATGACGTTGGCGCTCACGAAACGCTACATTCGCTCGGTCATCTTCCGCGCCAACAATCCTAAGAGCAGCTGTCAGCGCGGCCATATTTTTTATAGTCCATAATTGTCCGTGACCCTATAATTTGCTACATGAGAGAATCATCATCTCCCGACGGTGGAGAGAGAGCGAGAGATCCCCCACCCCCAATCCGAACGAACACCAACCCCCCCAAAAACCTCTCCCCATTATGCATCCTCCCCCTCACAGGAACCCGAGAGCTAGTCCACAACAAGGCCCAACTATGTGTGTCCAGTGTACACAATAATTCCGACATTAAACGCCGTGAAATACAAACACACACGTTTCAGTCAGAGCCCCCTTCCACCCCCCCCCCCATGTATATACGGATGTACAGGGTGCAAATTGTCGACTCGCAGATTTCGAAAATGCAGTACTTGGGTGGAGGAACATGCAATTGCAGTGGCGATGGGGGCAGTGTGGCAGTCACTTTCTCAATCACACGAATGCTCATTGGTTGACGTGAACAACTAGATAATTATAGGTTCTGCAATCATCCTCATTTCAACGAGCTGTTCTCTCTTTGACGAAGCCCTACCGCACTAATCTGGAGAACCGCAATACGCTTGAGATATGTTGGAGGAAAAATTTTCTAGCCATAAACTGGTGATCTCACCGGTATAGAAAATAATGAAACTACAAGGAAAACGTAAAATCTAGGCCAAATATAATTTTCCCTGTCGACGTTCCTTAAAATGCCGAACATTTTAAAAAGCATATTTTATTTCACTCCTATCTCGCTAGTTTTGGAAAGTACACAATTTTAAGACATGTTTTCAAACAAACGATTTATTTCGTTTCACAAAATTTGCTTGGACAAACTATGTATGGCCAATATAACCGGAAACAAAGATATGGGCGAATGAGCTGAACTGATTATTTGGATTATGTTTTTTTTCTTCGGTGCAGACGGCCAGAGTGAGCATCCCACCTTTAAGTAAAACGAGACCAACATTTTTCAAACATAAAAAGGTCAAGTTCGTGATAGCGCACAGCATGTATCTAAGGCGCTGGCGTAATTCTTTGTAACAGCTAACACATCCGTTATGTGATCCGCGGAAATGGAACCCGACAACATGAACTCTACAAAACTTACGAAAATGTGGGCTTACGAAGCACAACTGGTGATTTAGGGCAGCTGCTGAAATGTGCATAAATGGCGCTACCCCTACACCCCGCCCTAAAAAAAAGTCATCAGTCACGAAAATCTTCTCCCTTCATCCAATGATTCTTTTTAGACATATAGAGAAACTATTTTTTACTTAAAAGAACAAAATATCTCGACTCGTTTCGTTTGTCCTGAACATAAACAAGAGCAAGAAACTCTTTCGGATTTCAATGCAAAATACACGAGGTCATAAAGAATGAGGTATTTTAGTTAATCAGGTGGCTTTGAAAATTTTATTAGAACCAACATAATCGAACTTAGTAACTATGGAAAACATGAAGAAATATCTGCGTGTTCAAAGACAAGAAATCTCTTTGAAAAAGTACTAGGATTTGTGTTCAGTGCAAATGTCGTCCAAAGGAAACCCAACACCCTCGGTCCACTCCACCACCCAAATTAGATCCATCCCGGATGCACAAAGAAAACTCAAGAGCGCGGAACCTGTTGCATACGCAGACAGACGAAGGTACACGAGAAAAATATTTATTGCCCGAAACGACCAGAATGTATGGAAGGGGAAAATATTTAAGGAGAACCCCCTCTGGGTTCGAAAACACGCCCACGCAATTTGAGGCA
This sequence comes from Mycogona germanica, assembly GCA_034698785.1. Classification (NCBI taxonomy): domain Eukaryota; kingdom Metazoa; phylum Arthropoda; class Diplopoda; order Chordeumatida; family Chordeumatidae; genus Mycogona; species Mycogona germanica. The sequence continues at coordinate 10,118 of JAQGBY010000764.1, read as the reverse complement.
TGCCCATCAAGCCCCTCTTCTCTCGACAGGGACATCAGTCGCCATCAGCGCGGCACTAATTCTATTTCCGTCACCACGATCCTCAAAAGTTCTATGGGGGTTCGCCTTATCCCTCCCCTCCCCTCCCCCTTACCAACACGTGTCAGTCGACGAGCGAGAGAGCGACGCGCACATGCACCCAAGTCGCGCGAACATCATTCATTCATGGTGTGGGTGGACCCCCTATAGACGTGAGCCACCCCATTACACGTGACCTAATGGGAGGTTAAAAACCGCAGGCCTGTTTAACACTCCCCCACCACTGGCAGAGTACAGCACCAATGCTCAGCTGCCATTACCACGATTCTTAACAATGATTCGGCTTTATCCAAATTCAGAATTATTCCAGAGCACTAACAAATATGGCGTTTCTCCAAGCGTTACCTCCCGCCTACCGACGACGGCGTGGCACCTTCAACTTTGGTGCAAAGTGCCAATATATTGTTGACATTCCGATTTAAAAAAAAATAACCGACCAGGCACGAATGCATTGCTCGAATAAAACAAGAAAATATCAAAAGTCAACGCCGCAAAAAGAATCCACTCAACAACATTACACACTAGCAAGAGTAAGAAAACCCGAAAAAAAATCAGGAACTCTTGGATCCATTACTGTAGTAATACACGTAATGTCGCAACGCCTAAAACTGAAAGACCAAAGAAAGCGACCGACAAGAGTCGCAAAAGCGATTCCTTCTTTACTGGTGAAGAATTGCCAAAATTTAAACCATCGACTTGGAATTCGGAAGAGCCATATTGTAGTCTGGCTGCATGGCAGGGTGCTCTTGAGAAACACTCGAGAAGGAAACGTCAAAGCAGTCGCTGGAACACGCTGGGCCAAACCGAGAGACATAAGTTTCTCACATGGAGGCGTGAGGGGGAGAGAGAGAGAAAGAACACATGCGAAATGTGCGTGGCACACACAATAATCCGGGTAATAAAACCCCTAACATTTTCTAGGGGGCTCAGGAAAACTTGAAAAAATGTTGATAATCCTCTGAACAACCCATACGGAGAAGGCTTGTTCGTGGAGGGGGAGACGTAAGGTCGACGTCACAAAGAGAAATAGCACAACGTGGACACATAACAAACGTCAGCATTTTTCGAAAAGGTCCGATCCAAATCCGCAGATTGTTCAATACAGAGTGTAATATCTACGGTTTTGAATACCAATGGCGGCTCGTCATGTGTTGGTCAATGGGAACGACGTTATGCGAACGCCAATATTCTATTCGAAGAGGAGAAAGTATTGTTTTGTTTCCAATTAGTCAGCCATTTTGTCATGCAAAATATCGTTGATCTTTTATTGATTTATGCATTCATGCTCAATGATTGTTTATTCGTGGAGATCATGGCCAATGGTCACCACAAAGTATTCTCACGAGCCGCCACTATAATGTATCACCATTTTTACCACCCATGTCTTACGGGTGCAGGCACGGGGGCACCCAACAGCTACTAAACCGAACTGTAGAGAAGCCTAATCCCAAAACAAACATGGTCCCTTCGAGCACAGAGAATGGACATTGAATGCATGCACGGGCTAGAACATATAAGTATAAGGGGGGAATGTGAACGATACCGAAATGTGTGGAGCACCACGTTAAATTGAGGGGCGGAAAAGCTGGGCAGAGTCGACTATCAAAATATTGCTCCCTAAAAGAAACAACTCACGAGCAGGAGGGAGAATTTCGAATAATTTCAATGGAGAAAACTATCCATGACGTCAACATATTGACTAGAGGGCAGCACTTCAAGGTCGTTCTTTACAATAACTTGTTCCATATGTGATAGCAAGAACTGAAACTGTAATTTTGCAATGGCTCACACCAAGATGTGGAATATGTGATTAAAAACAAAGATGATTTTACAATAATGTTCATTTGGATAAACAACTGTTTTTCTTTAGCAATATTGCATTTCAAACTAAATTCATTCGGTGATGCCACGAAAGAGTAACTGTTTATTTTATTTTTTTAGAATTCATTTTTCCTATGTTTTTGGTTAGCTCAGGACACTTATTGTATTATTATTTCAAAAAATTGTCATGCCATCTGGCGCCATTGTCTGGCGCCATTTATAATATTTTAGTATTTTTACTTTGCCGTAATACTCACATTCTTATTTTTAATTTTTTTTAAATATTCCTTAGATTTTTTTTGAAAGGTAGTTCTTGGTTACGCCGAACATTAAATCAGTGCAGTGCATGCCGGATATCATCCAACATAAAATGTAATAACATCATTGAAGCTGGAGTCACGCCTAAATCGGATTTCGGATTGTTTTTATTCAGTCATCGTTCAACGGAGTGCATTTGCAAGCCTATTGAAAACAAAGACTGCGCCTTTCAGATACAGTTTTGTATGTACTGTATTTGTTTTTGCTGTTGGCTACATGAGTCACCACCGCCGGCACTGACTGCGCCTCGGTCGGTGTTATTACAACGCTCCCATGTACATGTAACATCGATTAAATGGCGCTATTGAACATAGTCACAAAGTATAAGCCGAAAATTCACTCAACTCGTCGCGCCAACGAGCGCATAAAGTATGTGATTTGCTTTATTATTTTTATATACAAGCACTTGGGTATGTGATCTCTATTGAGTGGAGGCTACATAAATAAAACAAACAAATGTGCGCCAGGGCGGACCCACAAGTTTTGATTAGGCGCAAACTTTGCGTGCTCGCTTAACCAAACCGCAAGCGAAAACAATCTGCAATATTATTTAGTTTTTGGGGGAAAGATGGCCGCGACCATCTTTTGACAGAATATTTTTTATGAAAAATGAGTAATTTATGTACGCGCGTACAAGTAAAACACGGAGATCTCTGGTTTATCTGGTATCTTTGTAATAATCGCCCTTAATTAAGCGTTTCGCAAGACCATGGTATTAAATATGCACGAATATACTTTTAACAGAGTGCAACCTTTGGAGTTTTAAAGTCATATATAACTTGTATATCACTCCTCAAGCATTCAGTTAAATGAAGGTTGACGGCAGAACAGGTGAAATGGCTGTAAAAACACATTAAGTACAAAAATGTATGGGATTTTAGTAAATACTTTTTTCTACTCTTGGCCATTTATTTGCCTACATAATTATTTTTCTTCACGCTTAGACTTTAATGATCCCCGCACAGCCAGTTTTCAAATTAGTTTTAATTAGTAAACATAAGGCATTCATTCATTCAGCCAATTTAAAGTTTTTGTTTTGCGAATCTCAAAATGGAAATTTCAGGAAACTCGCTTTCGTAAACAGTAGAAAAACAAGTAGAATTTCAGGAAACTCGCTTCCCAACTTTGTTTATAAGAACATCATTTAAGTACTAGATTATTCACGATGATTGTTCGGCGCAGTTATAAAATTTGACGCCGCAAAATTTCAAACTCCAATATTAATTATAAAAGTCACAAGATGACCATAATAATGTGTAAGTATAATGAAATACACTGAGTTAGTAGACATGAGGCAATGAACTCTGACCAAGAGTTGATTGTCGTATCGATTTACTGTATGGCAACAGTTTAAACAAAAATATGATTAAACTAATCGAAAATATGATTTGGGGAACATATTCCATTTTCAACGAGGCAAGATTTAAAAAAATTCGCTGATGACCCGCGATTGGCGCGTTCAATGATTCCAAGATTCTTCACGGTTGTTGGACCAAATTTGCATGACGTCATCTAGCTAATGTGCTAGCAGGAATTTACTACTGGAATTTTTGTGAAGAACAAACACTGAAATGGAGAATAGATTGTATGTAAGCTACTCTTCCTACCTCGACTCCTACACCTTTGAAGTTGATGGCAGTGTCCTGATGGTGCGGATGGCTGTAGGTGTCATCGTGACGCGCGATGGCGTAGGCAATGTATCCGGGCAGCGAGTACACATTCTGCTTGGCCTGTCCGGACGACCCGTTGCCGGCGGCGTTGGGGCCTCCGCCCGTACTACGCTCGCTGTCCAACTCACGTCCTAATTGGAAACCGAACTCTTGGGGATCCGCGTAACTCATCTTCGAAACGAGAGTCCAACAGAAGAAAAATCCAGAACAGGCGACGAACTAATTTTCGAGGACCGACAAGAAAAACACAAACGTAAAACCCGTCGCGAATAAACACAAATAAAAAATAAACAAAAATTTCCTAACAGCGCGGAAATGTTAAGTTGTAGTTTTAAATATTACTTTTTAAAAGAAACACATCAGCACCAAATTACGATTGAATGTTTCCGAAACCAGACATAATGGCAATCCTAACCAACACAAGAACGAAATCCTTCGTGAGTTATAAAAAAGATAAATAGCGATTAACGAATTCGGCGAGGTCACTCACTTCTTAAGTTTATAGTCCGGTTAGGTAAAGACCCAATTCACCTTTCCATCTTTGGTGCGGTGGGTGGTAACCGGTTACGGATCATAGTACGGCCGCGTTGTTTACTTTTTAGATAATATACTTGTCGAAAAATAAATGTGGCGTTAAATTGATCCGATTTATTATATTATATTTTTTTTTATCGCTCGCGAACGATGGAAATCAACAGGGCGAGCTCTACGAACAAGCGCACCGAGAAAGTAGGCTTGTCAAATTATCCTCCCGGGAACTTTCAGTGCCGATTTCCCACCGTGTTTACTAAACAACAAAAGACGGCGCACAAGTTGTAGTGTGTATGCGGAGAAATCGATTTCGTTTGCGGGGAGGAAACCGTGTTCACAATACACCGAGAAAGTAAAGCGGAGATAATCGGGACAAAACTGACAGCAAACACAACTGGTAAATCGCTGGAGCACCACCACACGGAGGAACAGCAACAACACATAGGCCGATAAACTTTGAGTTGGAGGAAACGACGCGGTGGGGTCCTTGGAAGTACGCGGAGAACGTCCCGAAAAGTACGGATCCTGGTAACAAAATCACCAACCAAAAAATAAAATACTTTTTCGACGTCAACACCACAATAATCGCCGCAACCACGAGTGCTACAGACGACAGAAATATAACTGTTCCGACTCTACGGTCCTACGCGAGCCGAGGAACCGCGACGTTGGACGAAACAGAAACCCGAAAAGTTAGTTTGCTTGGTTCAGAAAACCACTTAACTGTACGAAAGCCGACCGCTTGTTTGCACATAACACGCGCAAGCAGCGTCTCTGCAAACTAAACTTGAGAAACTTTTTTTTCTTCGTCTTTGGAGCTACGGAAGCGAGTCGAGAACCAGCGACGCAAAGGAGAGAGGTTAAGATGAGGAGCACATGACGTCACGCACTCGTACAGTGTCCCCACACAAACGGCCCACACGCACACTCCGCGACTACCGAGAGTCGCAAACTCTCGAAAACAAGAGATAGTACAGAGACACGTACAGAGTTTTAGATGAGAGTAAAAAGTGAACGAAACGAAACACGTATGCAGGCCACGCTGTTCTCAATACACACACAGGCACAGTGCATACCTTTGACGAGTCCATTTTTCTACCTGTGTAGGGGTGGGATGCTGGAAGCGTGGATGCTGTTTTCAGAGCCTGATGAAGAAACTTAACGATTCAGTTGGTATCGCGGTATTTGTGCGCGAATTGATATTTTCGGTCCAGTTTCATAGCTGACGTTATTTTTTTTTAAATGCAAAATACTACAGGAGCATGATCATGAAATTAATTTATTTTAATAGTTGAGAACAAGGAAAAATGTGCTTGAGAATTTCCAGTGACGGTTCAAGCCCGTTCACAACTTTGAACCCCCATTTGGGTCATATTAGTTTGAATTTTATTGATACTCATTTAATATGAGTTCGATTATCTAATAAAAAGGTAATAATAAAATAGGTAAGTCTTTTTTAAATTGTATTCGATTGTTGTTTGATGTAGTCGTCGTGTTCATTCAACTCTAATTTTCGATACGCAAATTTTCCACATTTCTAAGGAACTTCTTATTTGGAAAATTGGAAAAGTTTGTCAGCAAATGTTGCGAACGCAAATCTAAACATCACCTGAAATATATGTGTTCATCACTTAATTGAAATGATTAATTTAATTTCAGTTAATCTTTAAGAATTTTAAGCGCCAATCATGCTTCTATGCAACCTGACCGTAATCGAAATTGCATTATTAATATTCGTACTAATAACACCAATCATAAAGCTTCAAATTATCCCCGGAATGTTATTTGCCCACATGTCTTAAAATGCCACGAAGCGTTGCAAATAATTTCCAATTTGTTTTCAGAAATGCGAACGTACTTTGAAACGATATTGTAATCAGAAAGTGCATCGGTCACCAAAACCGCAACACAAGTACTTTGAAAAAGAAGGCCGTGTTCTTTCTCCATGTCCAATTTTCTCTCCTGCTGCATGCACCTCGCAGACTGACTGGAGGGGGAATATTGTATTTGACATAATAAATTAAAATTGCAAAGGGGTTTCTTTATTGGCGTGTTATTTATTTATACAATCGTTTGTTTATTCTATGTACATTGATGGCATGGGTGCGTAGCAAAACAAGTCTGGTCGACACGTGGATGGTAGTCATTCCTGCAGTAATTTTGTTTGCTTTCGAACGAATTTGTGGAAAAGCGAAATCGAATGGAAACTCACTTGTGGTAAGATTCTGGTGCAATGTAACGAACAAATAATAACAATCACTTGTAATCCACCAGCAATGTCAGAAATGAACGGATATTTTCAATTTCATTTATCACCTTACTTATTCTTTTGACTGTTCTGATTGCGAATTGCTGTTTATTTTGAACTATATTGTAAATAAACTGTGGAAAATATTTTTGGTTAAACGGATAACATTCAGCTACTTGTACTACACTGTAGTAGAACATAAGAACATTTGATATGTTTCCAAAAGGGAAACTCCAAAACAGAAAGATACAATAAAATAATTTTGTCTGCAACAAGAAACAGGGCTCAAATTGCACCATTACTTGGCCATGAAACCGCTTGTGCCAAAGCGGCCCGCATTTTGAATACTTGGGTCACAGTGTAAATAAAAAAAATTTATCCGTAAAATACAGAGTACATTTAGTAGTCAATGGGATATATTGATTATATATTTTACCTGTGCGTATAGGTTACAGTCGGGCCGGGTCGGGTCAGCAGCGTCTTGTGCGAATGGTGGACAGTTGATGATCTCAGCTCATTGGTGCGCATGCTGTGACTTCATATGCGCCAGTAATTTATTTCAAACTTCCCTCCTTTAGCTTTTTAAAAAATGTATGATGGACCTGGAAGAGATGGAATCTAGGTCTTTGTCCTCCTGTGATCCTGAGATTTCGACTAGTCCAAGAAAGTCGTCAAAGTTTGGACAAAGAAAGGACAGAGTTTAATGGGAAGTTCGCTGATCGCGAAATAAGATTGATAATCTTATTTGGAGAAAGAGCAACATCTAATACAAAAATAAATACAATCAAGACATCGTCACAGAATAATTATTATCTTGGAGCAGCCCGATATTCCAATTAACAGTAAATAAAAGAAAACATGGATTGGCGTTCAAAATGAATATCTGATTTATCGGCGCTGCTGTGGACATTTCTGTGGATATTTGACTTTCGTCATAAAAAAGCACAAATAGTTTTCATGAGAATGAGTGGTTTGGGATTCAGGTCTCAGACGCTTGTGTAACAAAACTCGATGAAACATTTTTTAAGAATAAAAACTCCACTCATGTTACAGTTTCCTGATAGAATCAGAGCTCGATCCTTTAAAAAAATGACAAGTCCGTAAAAGGGGAGCGAGTTATTTTTTTTTGGTGAGTGTCCAAACAGAAACGCCGCATGCTCTTTTCAAGTCTGTCGTGCAGAGAAAAAGATGGTCATTTCTGATGAACAAGTACGTTGGGTGTATATTGGAAGGTGGATCGGGGGAAGCGCACCGATTTTACGATGCATGGACTCCTGCTATGCAATGCCCACAAAGTGACTTCGATTCGTAATCCTATATAGCTTCGACAGGGAACACTGTGAACAAACAGCATGCGGCAGAAAAAGTGCTGTACGTGATATACACTCTCTATTACTGCAACAAGCCAGAAAAGAAAAAACACAATGCGCAGCGATTCTTTTACTGGACAGCGCCATTGTGTGTTTCGTAAGTTGGGTTAGCGCGTCGAACTACTGCGCCCGTGATTGCAGGTTCAATCCTGGCCGAGGTCTCTGGAAATATTCTGGCAAGTTAAATTAGTACGCCCGCCTTTTTGATCCGTGGTAGATCCGTGGAGCCATGTGCCTGCACGATGTCAGACTTACCTAATCGATTGCCTTCCTATAATTGAAAGTCTAGACACTTTCTTCAGATGATCTGTTAATACAGAGTATGAGCGTCTGAAAAATAAAATTTAAAAAACTCTGTGAATTACTCCGTAATTACGTCCATCTTTTTCTAATTTCGCAGTAATCTTCAAATCACGTTATTCAATATCGTCGCGACTCGACAAAAACTTAGTAAATGTTCGGCAATTATTTTGTGTCAAGCTGTAAATGATACAGGATTTGACACACGAAACGAGACAACAAAAATAAATGGGTTCATCAAACTGTTGGTCATTAAAATGGCTACTCTGTAGCTATAAATATATCGTTTTGTATATTACGAATGTATCGTTTTGTATATTACGAATCTGTCTTAATATTGTTTGTGTTCGTGTATCATATCCACCTTTTTGGCAGTAAAGTAACAAAACCGCGTGGATAAATCGATGCACTAAAGTTTAGAAGTAGCCAAATGTTCGATTCAATTTTCAAGGCTGCTCTCAAACGATGACGTAAACATCCTAAGCCGTTAGATTTTGCTAAGCTGCTTAAGCTGCGGAAAACAGTGTCGAATGAAATGAATATAAATATATGAAATGTCCTCAAAGGTTTAGTTGGAACCCCACCACCATCCTGCCTATAATACTTGACCTACGTATTGGGAACAGCACTGTACAAACAGTGCATGCTCATTGTTTTGAAAATGTACCAAAGTATATATGTTCGTATTTAAGACTTTATGTGGAACGATTGGCAAAATGGGTGAGAAATGTAAACGTGATGTCATCTCTACTTGACGTCATTCTGCAAACTGCGCACCAAAAACAAATGACAAATGTACTGCTGTATCAAAATGTGTGTCCTCAATTTAAAATCGTGTGCGTTGTCCAAAGTTAATCCCATCATAATCTCATAAATGGTGAGATCAGTAACCAACATCATCACTATATATGATATGCTCGAGTCAAACTCAAGAACTCAGCATAAAATTCCCTTTCATTTTTGGAATAGCTGTAAATACATTAGAGGGGAATAGTAATCGAATACACCCATTTGAAAACACAGAATTTGTTAGCTAACCGGCATTAAGCATTCACTTGCATTCATAAATTTCAACGTAGTAACATACGAGGCATCTCCAAGTGTGGAAAAAGGTCATACTTGAAATGACAATTTCCATGATCTAAGACAGCTAGCTCACTTTGCATCAACACGGAAATTGGTATCTCCGAACGTCGTGTTGAGCATGAATGAAGGAAGGAACAAGATCCAATATTGTGAATACAGCTAGGGATTGGAAGTGTTATTTCAATGTGTTTTCGCGTGATTTATCCATTGAGATCGAATGCCTAAAAAAGTCATTCAAACGAATTGATATGTCAATCACATTACACTGCCCTCAGTATATTTGTTTCTGAACAAACTGTTGGGATAGCTGAGTCGTCCTTGATAGAAACTCATAGAGATGCACAGAAATGCAAGTAAGAAGTACGACTATTACACCAAGACTATTTTACACCCTAGTTGATCTTCCATTTTCCATTGTGTGCTTCATCTTCCATTGATAAAACAAGCTTATCGATTCAATAAATCATTTTTGAGCCAAATAATAACAAAACATTTTTGTGAATACTTCATTGAATTTATTTTCGTCGTTACGAAGCCGACACCTGGCTAAAATATAGTAAAATAAAATAGTCATAATAAATTCATAACGAATTCATAATGAAATAGGGGTTGTCTCCGGGACAGTACCGGACGAAAAAAAGACGTATTATTTTATTTGAGAGTTTCTCGCCGACTCTGGCCGTCTTTTTTTCGTCC
>JAQGBY010000763.1:0-37575 GCA_034698785.1 Mycogona germanica | reverse complement strand
AACGAGTTGAATTAAAAGCGCTTTCAGTGGGAACTTCTGTAACAGATATAGTGAACGAGTTGAATTAAAAGCGCTTTTCAGTGGGAACTGGACAGTGGACGTGCTAAATTAAAAGCACAAAGGGGGTTAAATAGGAGCGCTTTCAGTGTGAAACTGATAAGGAGACGCAAATCAGGCTAATCCTCCACGTATCATTAATAGATGCCAGTGAATGAAAGCGCAGAATTGAAACGCTTTTATACTGTGGTTGAGGTGGTTTTTAAAACTCCTAAAATGGGTGTTTGGCTAGGGCCGAACTAAGGCGGTCCCACTAAATTCCGTGCAATAAAAATCAGTACTGCGAGTGCAATGCGTGCCATTCCAAAAAGGTTAGTGGGCGGGAATATCAACATTGGATATCACCGTGCTCTCAGACAACCTACGTTGGTGGTGCATGCTGAGGTCGCCGAGAGACGTGATTTTCAATTTTTCGCGTTAAACTCCGGCGTAACGATACCCCTTCTGCTATTTTCACTCCCACCTCCATCTTCTTCTCCTCCCCCTCCCCAAACAAAATACACCCCCTTTTTTTCCTATCTCGTCGTTCAGCGACGGCGACATCTTTTCCAACGGTTGATGAGTTGCACTGGTAGCTGCTGTCGCCTCTTTATACCCCAGCGCCGAGAACAATTTCTTCTCTAACGAGCATCCCCCTCCCCTCTCCTTCACCCCTCCTCTTCCCGTCACCCAACACCCCTGCTACCGACCCGAATATAAGCGGGTCGTCATTTTTGACCGGGTCATTACGCTATAAGGATGAGGTACGACGTAAGAAATGAGCGATGGGTCGGTCCAAAGTAATTAGTATTAAGTATTATGCGCTTTAGGTGCTAATTTGAAGGCATTCGATAAGTAGTGTAGAAAACATGGGGAAGGCACCACATATTTCAAGTTATCGAGTGTTTTCGAATTACATGGACGGATATAGGTGGGATGAGCGATCTATTTTTTAACGTCAGTCATTTCAATAGATTTTTAGATGGCGTCCCTAGATAGTATACTATCACGAAGAATTTATATTGAAAAGATTGTGCAGAATGGTTTTAATGAACTGAATTGCAAGAAAATATTGTATGGTCGTCGTAACCAAGTTGTTTGAAGCTCTGTAGTCGTTAAATCAGTTCGTTTTCTGTCAGCAACGAATGTTTGTCACAATTATCGATTCCAAATTATTTTTATTCGTTTTTATCTCGTACAGCGTTGTCTTTGAACCAATGATTCATTTCTTGTTTCCAGTTTCAATGTATTACATGGTGTAAAACAGCTAGATAATATTAATCTCAACCTATCTATCCTGGTAAATATGTTCTAGATCAGCACCATGTCAGAATTTATATTTTATCATCATGTACACTGTACATCATATAAGCCATTAAAACTAAAATAGAGATTGATCCACAAGAGAAAGAAAAATTACCGGTACGCTATGTGGTGTCTTGCAGTAAGTTCGAGCGAACGAAACCCTCATCGTTATTTAGATTCAGTTCGACATCATTGGCTCGCAAAAATATAATTTGGCACGCGCTGGAACGGGTTATCGGGTCACACTATGAGCCCGACAATTTTCCTTTTTCGAAAACACACGATCATCCGTTTCTGAGTGCACAATCTCCCGTCATTCCAAACACCATCCCCATCCCCCAGCCTCATCCACGTTTCGTTTCTACCCATATCGTTCCAAGTAGTTTTTCGGTGAGCGCGTCCTCTGGTATTTGGTCCTCCTCTGTATGCGTAGCGCGCTACAAAAAGCAGCACTGGTGGCAGCCGCCGCGCCAGGAAGCCAGGTGGGCCAAATGGGCTTCGCCTTAAAATTGCCTCGATGCCACCGTGCCGCGTGCTCCTCTTCTCCTTGTATTTTTTTTTTTTTTTTTTTGCATCCCCTTATCTCCTTATCCCCCTTCCGCCTCCACCTCATCCGCCTCCTTCCTTCTCTTGACTACCACCGTTTCAAAATTGCCCCGGCATGTCTCACCCACTGACATGTGACGTTCTTTTAAAACTGTGTCCATCTCCAAGAACTGGAATATTGTCGCCGTGGCACTCCTCTTGTTTTCCGATTTTAATTCGGTTCGAGTTATCAATCACATGACCAATAAAACAATATTAAAACTAGTCAGGATATTCTAAGCGCTACGGGAGATTATGTACTAGCGTTGAGTTAAATATTTATCAATCAGTATTCGACAATGTAGGCGAAACACAACACCATAGTTAGCTGACCTTACACTATGCCATAAAAAAATCTGCGAATTTAAATAATTAAACAACGTTTGGTTTATTCAAATTAGCGAGGACTCTTGAGAACGAATCAGCGAAGTCTGCTAATTCTGAAAGAACGCACGCATAAGATAGAGTTCACTCTCACAAAATACTAACATTTACTATATTTTCACTTGCCCTCCTCCATGATATGATATCATGGTTCCTAACTGGCTTACTGGAGACAAAAGTTCTAAGTTTTAATTTGAATTTTTGTCTTTGTCGGTGTCCACCTTTGTTAATGAGATCTTCTTGAGCCTGTGCTCTTGAAAATAACGGTGCATTACGGGGCAGCATCCATCAATGCCTCACCCCACCTTTCCAACAAAAATAAAATTACGTTGAACACCTCACTAACCGCAGATTAGTCTTAAAATCACTAAAAAAAATATTAGTATTGCAACGATCTTTTTTCGTCTTATTACATTTGTTGTCCTTGTTCTCCTTGCCCAACAAAGAAATTGTGACTCCTTAACTAATTGAAGATGAAAAAGGTGGGCTGTTTGGTTCATGATGGTTTATTTCGCAATTACTATGGGCAATCGTAATTTTAAATCCCCATCTTAAAAAAGGAGTACATTTCGTCACAAGTGGCGCTGCTATCGACTGAGTTTTTTGATCGGATGTCAGCGCGTTCTTTCTGCGGGGCAACACGTGGTACGGTGATATGTTAGGGGAGGAGGTGGAATGAGGGGGGGGGGACAATTTGGAGCCCTGGAACTGCCGACGCCCGTCGAAGCACGCACGCGGGCGACAAATAAATTTCCACAATGTGATTCTTTATTAAATTTCGAGTTATTACAATGATCGGGCACCGGAGGGCGCCACCACCGACTATAGACGCCCGAAAGAAAACGCGACAACTGTCTGCCCACTAACCAAACGAATTATATAGAGGATGAGCGGGGGTTCTTGACAACGCTAGTTCTGGTTGATAGCGTTCCTCGCTTATTGATTGGAGGGTGACTGGTTCGAATCACCGACATTTCACTCTCGGGATATATAAGTAGGGGTTAGATTCGCAGAAAAAATATACAAATGTGCATGATATAATATTAACAAATTGATACCGAAGTTGTGGCTCAGCTCTGACTAGGTTTTCAACAATTTAATGGGTTCACGAAAGGTTCCAAAAGCTTTATTTACACTAGGAACATTTCACCTTTTGCGCCAAGTAAATGCTATTTTGTTTGGAATTCGGTGGTCCCAGGTTCGATTCCCGGCGCGAGCTCTCGATAATTTCAATTCCGTGGCCTAAATAATGCCTAAGGACTATGAGGGGTACGTAACGTCTGTAGTGCGGTTGACTACAGTTGATTGGAATTTTTAAAAAAATATATGCTAAACTTTCGGGAAAATAAAATTGAATCGGTTCTCCGAATTATTCAGCTATACACATGTATTTTCTTTTTCAACTTGAGCCACGCACATCAGCGAACTTGCCTACTCGTCCCTGTTTTAGTGAATGTCAAATACAAATCATATACAGTCGGCGTACGTGCCTAAGCCTGTATATGTATAATTCGTTCACGAAAATATCGCCTTTATTCAAAAAGTATGGCGACATTTTGGTCTTGGACGGCTGAAAATAAATTGTCATGAATGTATAAACCAAGTCCATAATTTAATCTGCATCGACAAGCGTTGCGACTTCGAAGTAGCCATACCTCACTTTCATTGAGTCTGTCAATGATCTTCGACATCGTGGGCATAAGGACTCCCAATTTCATAGGCAAAGGCCATGGATTGTGACCATGGATTGATTGCAATATAGAGAAATTCCTACGCATGTCTTCATTCGGATTGGAAGTAAAGCTGTGGCACACGTTAAAGATCCCTACCTAGATTTAGACTTAAGCAAAATGGCAATTTCTTTGTGGATTGCAAATATCAAATCGCCGATACATTATGTACTACTACTTGTAATTGGTTCTGAAAATACAAGCTAGCTTTTGTGAATGTGTTTGTTTGAGGTTCTTTATTTTTTCATTCCAATAGCTTCATTTAGTTAATAATTGTATAAATTCAGTGTTGCATAAACTTCTTTTGAAAATAAACTTTATAACTTCAGTTACTTCATAAAATTGTACAACTAAAACGTTCCTTACGTTCCGGATGTGCGCCCTTTACAAATCATTTGAATCATCTACTCTGTAAATAGCCAAAGACTAATAATTAATCTGTGAAATGGAAACACAAATATTTATAAATCGTTGAATTTGATTGCTCGCTTTAATTTTACGTTTTTGTACATTATAGTTTTCTTGCCACCTATTCTAAAACTCAACCGTGTTCAATGTAATTCCCAGAGTACAGATACTGTCATACCTTGCGATGTCGTAGTTAGTTTTTTTGGAAAGTGCGCTCTCGGACTGCATGTATATAACGTTATTGCTCCCCATGTGTAGGACTATTTTAATATATTGACGTCACTTGGGAGAAGGGGGTGGGTGTTATGGTCGATGCCCAGTTGGATTGATGGAATACACTGTAGTCCGTTTGATGAAATAGGCACTGAGCGCAGCTAGGGCCGGCGACTGCTTTCCACTATATTCAAATGGAACTAGGGAAGCATTATTAACATATTTCAGAAAGACAGAAAGCGAATAAATTGAGAAACGACTTCCGCAGCAGTATGAATGATGACCGGGCATGTAGATCAACCGCAGTAGTTCTATATAAATATATATATATATAGATACCCCGTTTTTGTTCTTGCCTACGATGGGCTTGTGCTTGTCGGTCCACTGAACAAGGCCATGCCCAAAGATGCTGGCCGGCACTTTTATTATTTTTTGCGTTTTATTTAGTCAAGATATAAAGTTGTTCATCACGAGGGTCAGTTTATCAGTGGGTGGGGGGGAGCCTGTTATGTTGTCTGCCTTTCTGGTGCACGACCCAATAGAGCAGTGGTTCCTTATAATTTTGGGGTCGATGGCCACCTTTAAATTGAGAATGTGACGAAAGCGTTTGACCCTTCCAATGAAAACACTTTTTTAATATTACCAAGGCAATTTTAATATGACATGAAATAATTTGAAGAAAAAAATAATACAAAGTATCGCAAGGTTCACGGATTCTTCTGTAGCCTTTGACTCTAGATCATCAACTCCTGAGGATCCTAATGGATTTTCCTTGGCCAATGTAAAGGCCATCCTTCAGAATATAATTCGGCTTTTTAAAATCGTCTAAGCCAGAATCGAACCTTATTGTTTCATTATTGTTTGATTTATTACACAATTAAAATTGTAGTCAATTGGAAAATACTTCTACATAGAATATTTGCTAGTATTCAGGTTCATTTTTTTAAAAATAAGATCATGGGTGTCTTATCTCGAAAATTCGCTTATAATAATATTAAATAGTTACAGTAGTTGATATTTCTACGGTTGATATTCTTTTGCTTAGAATTGGATATATTGGAGATGGGAGAATTGAAGTGAGCAGGATGAGGAATTTTAACTGCAGTCGTGGGGAGAAGAGTGAAGCGTCGAGCGGCATCTTTGGCTCGTGATTTTGCATGTTTTCTCACTTGACACAAATTAACCTCTTGATTAAGGGCGTCAGTAACTCGCGATGGCAAATGCAGATATATTATTGCATTATCGAGAGACGCTCGTCTTTTGTTTCGGAGCGATGACGACCGGGGCCCCGACTGAAGCAAAAAGCTTTTTTTTTCAGCTGCCAACGTTCGATCATTCATGCTTGCATTTTTGCCTATGTCTGTATAGATGGAACCAATGACAATGTGTCTGCAGTGCACAGTATAGTCTTCCGATATAGGGGTAGGCAAATGGAGAGTTCTCTTCCCCCAACCCCTCTTACTCGCAATTTCTATAATTTTATGTCTTCCTAGGACCGGGGAAAAGTGAAAAATACGTTCAATTTATTTTTACATTTAATTAGCCGGTTGTGAGGTCGCTTACTGCTGATAACAGCTCAATGAGCGCTCCTACAGTTTCGAAATTGTGACGTCAAATTTTAGATAGTTGATCACGTCGAAACAGTTGTCATGTCCAATAGGGCACAAACCGGTTATTTTTTAATTCTTACGTCAAGTCCGGTCAATGATCGAAACGCTCCGTAAGGTTGACACTTTTAGGTGGCCTTAAATTGATACCCTGAATTGATAGATTCTACGGGAAAGTAACGCCATCTGGCGGATATAACATTCGGTGTATTGAACCAGAAGAAGAAAGTTACTCAGTCTCGATCAATTTCGATACGAATTGGGTGATTCTGTTGTTTGTGGCGAACTTTCAAATATGATTAGTGCAAACTTTCAATATATCGGTGGCAAAATCGTGACCCCCTTTGAACATGATTCATGTCGATTATGTTTTAAATTTTGAATATGCTCCAACTTTGTGTTTGGTCTTTGGCGGATTTTTCTCCTTGCTTCAATCGAAATGGAATATTGAAATTAGATCACAGCTCGTGCTGCGCGTCACATCACACAATGACGCATTAGCCAATAACACTTTAGCTCGATGACGCTTTTATCACTTTCACCGACATTTTATTTTTATATTTTCAGTTCGTTCTTACGAATGGCACCGCCCGACTTTCAAAGTTTTTTTTTAGTGCGATTCAAATTTCACTTTACTCACTTGTTTTTCGATCCTCCCCCCTCCCCCCCCACCCACCTCTCCCACATCTTTTTCCAAAAAGAATCCCCCCTCTCAAATCATGTAGTGGATGCTTGTTTTCTCGGCTCGAAACCGAAGTGATGTGAATATATGCTGTTGTTGAAAATGGTTTCTCCACGTCACCCTTCACCCAACACAAGAGAGCTAATTTTCTCCCGCAGATTTGTCTATCCGTGGAACACTTCATTTCACCGAACCATCAAAACTGACGTCCCCATTTTCACGACTTCGTTCTTTTTGTGTGTGTGTGTGTGTGTGTGTGTGTGTGTGTGTGATCCGGGGATCTTTTTTTGTTTTCTGCAATGCAGTGGAATCATTTTGGACGATGTCTAAATGAGTCTGCGCCTAGTCTTAAGGTTCATTTTTTCATATTTTTGTATAGTCTTTCGTGCTCGTAGATACTCACAAATTATCCAACCATCAGGAACAAGACGATATTTTTAGTAACTTTACTGATCGAGAAATAAAAATAGCTTGTAAGTACAACCAGAATTGAACGCGCCCTGATTTAGAAATGGAAATTCGTTTGGTCAAATTCTTTAAATCGTTTTTATTTTTGTAGAGATTATCAGAACACCAAACTCGTAGGATACTCGTATGAACTTCGGCATAAAATGACTTAATTCATTTTTTATTATTTTTCCATGAAGATATACCTGTATACAGTATATGGCTTTGATTAAAACCAAAAACAGTTTTATGTTGATAATGTGCCACGGTTGTCTCTGGCCAAAGCCTTATCGAAAAAAATTATATCAAACCATAGAACAAAACATAAGACTAAGAAATTCATTCAGGAAGTTAATTACAAATTTTATGTTATCATTATTCGCATCATTTTTATACAGGTATGTACATACAAAACTCAATCAAGACTTCGAATTTTGTCTGCTTGGGCGAATATCGCCTCGTATACCCGATGAAATCTTTTCATAAAAGAAAACATAAGGTATGTGGGAAGTGGGGGGAAAGGCAAGGGGTTTCTGAAATGAGGCGGTTCGGGGCGGTTGAGACTAGAGGGTGGTTTCGGAAGATCTACCCCGCCCTTATTTTTCACGCCTATCGGATAACTGGGAAAAGTTCATGCCATTTAAATGAAATATATTTCGTCGGTGGCGTACGTCGCCGTTCGCGCGCATTTTACGATCAATTTCTAAATCTTTTCTATTGCATATGCAATGAAGGTGAAAGCAACGTCGCCGAGTGGAAAAGCTTTTTCTCTTTACCCCCATCCCCTTTTCTCTTCCCCCCTCCCCCACAGCACTCCATCCCCAACTCTCTCGCTCCACGCCTTCGGAATATCCATACATTTTATCCCGGGCCCCTCTCAATCCATTTGGGACCCATTCATAGTGGCACCGCAAATCGGGATGTTCAAATAGATTGTCGCGAATTACGAGTCAATTTCGATGTCTTGAGTACATTTCAAGTTATTTTTGACGTCTTATGTATATTTTGGCGGAATGTTGAATCAGTTTTTGGAGCAGAATATTTCCTTGCTCAACATTAGGCCGCATTTTGTGTTCTGATGTATCAAAAAATAATAAATTAAAAATGTTTAAAATAAAAAGATCAATTTTTAAAAATAATATGATGTTGCATTTCAGTTCAGACATATCTTTTTAGCAAAGATGGCAACTTAAAGTTTCAATGAATGAAAGATATGTTATTATTTTGTGAAACTTTTCATTTTTTGGTCGGATTTAAGACACTCATGTATCGAAGTGGTTATTACAATTTGTACCCACAAGCAGCCCCGGATAGGGCCTATTGCGGGGGGTAACATTAGAACTGGGTCTTTTTTTTTGTTTCACAATTAACTGTAGTCAACCGCACTACGGGCATTACGTCCCCTCATGGTGCTCAGGCACTATGCGCCGGGAATCGAACCCGGGACCGCCGAACCACAGTCCGTCGTTTAACCAACTGCGCTACGATGGGTCGTACCACTTAAAATTATTTTGACTCAGCCCACCATCGGCCCCTTAACGTCCTCCTTATCCCGAAGGAGATGTCCTTGTTTTATTACGTTATCTCGAATCACTCAATGTTATCGAAAATTTAAATGCAAAAGAAGCACTTTAAATGTGATGTCGCCAAAATCGATTACAAATTGACGACCGCGTTTCAAGACATCACGGTTTGAAGTGAAGACCCGAACCCTTTCGACAGATATGAGAGATGCTATACGTATTGTTGGATGCGTGGTAGCGTAATAGAAGGGATGAAGTAGGGCTGGGGAGGAGGGACTGAGGGTTACGTCGCCGGACTACATTTGGACTTAGCTGCGGTCAGACAGGTCACTTCGACAGGTTAGCTGCCGGGGCTGGCCGCGCCCCGCCATTTCTGACCCGTGGCCACCACAACAACCACCCCCGCCAATCTCCCCCGCATAATGCCTTCTCCCCAAGTCAACCCCCCCCTAAACCACCCCACCCTATCTTTTGGAACCTCTCTTTCTCTCGCTCGTTCACTCTCGCCTTGCTTGGAAGATCTCGGAGCATTATGGAAAGATAGGGCTCGGATCGATATTTGATCTAACGTCTATTTAATGCAAAAAATAATCCGCATGTGTAGCCAAGATTTCGTTGGTGCCTCGAGGAAAGTGGAAAAGTGGCGCTGAGATGTCGGAAGCTGGGAGACCGTGGGAGTGTGGGTGGTCGTAATATATGGGATAAAAGTGGGAAATTTTTTGAATGACGAGCGAGACTTCTGCATTATAGATTCGTCTCTTGAAACTTTCACTTTTTTCTTCGTCTTGCACCCGTTAGTTGGCGCTGCGAACGCCCTAGAGATTTTGCTCAGTGCTCAGTTTCCAAACATAATTTCTTTTTTTAAATATCTTTCGAAAAATTATTAAATAGTTCAACAAAAATACGATGTTACTGCAATTAATTGAAATAATGTCCGATAGTGAAAGACAATTTATTCCGTTGGTGGACGAAAAATTTCGAAAACTGCCCAACGATAACTTTGTAACTGTGTTTCACAGCGACGGACGAAAGATGGGTGCAATTGTCGAATTACTAATAACACGATCAATTGAAATTGATAATTTCGGTAGCAATGCCTCTATAATTCGATTTTCTAGAAAAAAAAGTATGCAAATCTCTGTAACGTTAGTTGACAAGCGCGCTCATGTTCTGAGTTTTTTATCCGCTTGCCAATATGGCCGTCCCCTATTCCTTACCCTCCTGACAGACCTCCTCTTCCCTCTGGAGTAAGGCAGCCTTAAAGTTAAGCTCCTTAAGGTAATGAGAACAGATGTTACCCCGAAACAAATTTATTCGGAGCCGGTGGAATTGCCCCCAGAGATTCGGGCTTGTTAATCTAATCGGGTCAATATAGGCAAATCGTCCTTTCGTCTCCCTCCTCCTCCCCGGGAACCTGTCCCAGTCCATCTTCGATGGCGTGGGCGTCGTAAAAACAAATGATGAGTGGTTTACGTTAGATTGAAGAGGAGGCCGAAGCACTGACGTGTTTTCGATATTTTCTGAAGGCCTTTAACTTTGTTGTGAAACCATTTTTTTTCTTTTCTCATTTGCAAAATTATATTTATTTAAAAATCGAACAAAACCTTGCGCATTTGGAGACACTCGAAATTATTTAAAAAACCGTTTCCCTTTTTAATGTTTCGCCTAGTGTTTTTGCTTATCGTAGGATTTGCTGGGTCGTTGCTAGAGCTCTTGATTCAATATTTTTATTAGGTTAACAGTTCGAAATTCATCATGATATGGTTTCTGAATGCTAATTGTGTTTTGAATTATGCATTGACTGCTCGTGAATGCGCAAAGTATTACACCAATTAAACTTCGAGTTCAATCGAATTCGTCTTTGAGTCCGATGTTTTTCCATTGATGAACATTGTCAATTCAAAAGTGGGTGTAGTTTTTGTGTCCCCTGTGAGCTCTTCTCTCAAAGCGTCCTGTATTTTAATTTGAACAACGTTCCTGCATAAAATCGGCAAGATGGTCATCACTCTCTCATATCATATTGCTCCTCCAAAATCCACCAAGCCAAGGCCCTCGAATTAAACCATACACCATCGAGATTCAATATCACCTTCTCCATTAACCAAACAGAACGTCGCGAGCGGACATGCGCATGCCTTATTAGATGGTGGCCGATTTCCATAGTCCTATAGACATAGTAGCCATATGTTATTTTTTCTCTGCCGTGTTCTACAGTTAGCTGTACTAGGCTACCCCAGTTCGGTGTATAGCTTTTATTTTTTTTTTGGTTCGCGCTCTAAAAGTTTGTTTGCACACTATTAGCGTTTGGACCATGCGTAGTCGTTGCATGTGTAAAAACTAGGCATATATTTAGAATAGAGATTTTCGAATGCGCCACCAAAATTACCGATATTCTGATCTCAACTTAGCTTAGTTGTCACTATAGCGACAGCAATAAAATTGCTCAAGATTAAAGATTATTGCGCAATATTACAGGAATGTGACAGGAAAGAAAGTAGAGAGGAGCTGATTGTAGTGGTAGTGATAGTGGAATTACTAAAAAAAAATTGTTAACAACCAATAAAATTAATCATAAAAATTTGGGTTGTGCCCGGGACAGACCGGACAAAAAAGACGAACGAGAGTTGGCGATAACTCTTCTAATAACGAAAAAAATTAAACTAGAAACCAGTAGGAACTGACGCTACAGATAAGACGATGACGAAACACATCAAACAATTTTATTATCATGCTGTGGCGGAGTTAAGGGGCATGCCTGTCTCTGCCTGCATGTAATTTTTGTTAGTAAAATTAATTTTGATATTTATATTTCTCGTATCTATTTATTACTTGCGCATTTTATTATTTATTGAATTTATGTTTTATTTCATTAGTTTAACATTCGAGAGAAATAGGTTGTCAGCAATAGCGCCATCCCATGTTCAAACTTATCGAACTTAAAAGATCGATACCGGCCAGGATCGCGATTGCGGTTTTATCGGCATCGATTTGATCAGACTAATCGCCAACGGCTGTCCCCTATAGAAGGTGGGGGTTATTATTTTGATTTCTGTGCAAGCGTGGTCAAAATTGGTGACATATTTTATTGAAAACTTTACTGGTTCCAATTGTTGTCCTTCTTTCGAGACGATATTGTTGGCCTGGCGCGGCGCCTGCATAGACAAAGAGACACTCTCGGCAGGCGAAATTTGGTCCAACTCGTTTCTCCTATTTCTCAAATGCCCCGAAACCTGTCACAACATCCCACCGCCCCCTCCCCCCACCTCCCTCTCTTCTCCGTATTGGTGGGGGGAGGGGGGAGACTGCAATATTTACACGAACGACTTAGGAAATGGAAGAAAAATAGATGAGAAATATTGGAAAAGAAATGTGAGGACGTGTCTCCTGATGGGTCGAACCGAACTGGCGGCGTCCAACGTTACCCCACCCGCTGGGGGGGGGGGGGGGCTTTATATAAACGTGTGTGTTGTGTCATTCGCTCGCTCTCTATATATTACGACGTGTGAAATGCGACAAAAACAGTATGGTCTCATGGTCTCTCTCTCTCTTTCTCTTTCGTCTACAGATAGGGAACGGGCGAGCGGGTCTTGTTTAGAAATGGTGCCGGGTCAGTTACAGTAGTGGACCCCTCCCCTCCCCCTCCCAAACCCCCCCCCCAAAGCAAGACATTTTGCAATCGATGTACCAATCTGAAACAATTGTAAGTTTTGTACCGTGTCACGTAGTGGGGGGGGGGCCACTTCGTTTCGTGAACTCTTGACATATATATGCTCTATCATCAGATGACTCTGGCATCTTCGGGACCCTCTTTTACACGATACAGTATATTGTTTGTTTTTATTCCTATGGAAACAGTCAGTTTGTATAGTCGCATATATCGATTGCGATGTGCTTGTGTTTAATTGGCGATGTTGAAGCTCCATTTACACTTCATCAATCTTGACGTTTTTGCTCAATGGAAGTGTCATTTTGTTTGGGCCTAACAAGCGCAATACGATGAAAGATTTCAAATGATCGCGCTGGAGATTTTAAACTCACATATGAATTTGACCAAAACTAAATGACATCACAGCGTAAAACGTAACTAAGGCATAATTATTGACTAAGTTATGCTAATCGAGAGCAGTATCTAGACAACAATTTCATGTTTCAAAATTGGCGATTCGTAAGGAATTGAATACCTGAAGACATTTTAAGTGTTTCCGAAGAACATCGGATCCAGGTACGAATTATTTTTTTTAAAAAAAAGATGTTGATCATGTCCATAGACTTACACATTGACCGGTCAAATTGTTAGACGAGTTACTTGCTGACGGCTACTTGACGCCAGGCACTGGCAAAAGCAATTGGGTGTGGCCGCGGGTCTGTCTTGAGAAACTCGTCCCCGACCGACCCGCATTTACTTTCAGTCGTATATCTCTTGACAGCCTGTCTTTCGAGGCAATATTATGGCAGCCGATATTATATTCGTGACACGTTTTGGCCCTCCCCCTCCCTCGCCGCCGCCGCGCCACATGTCAAAACATAACAGAGAAATAACGCAAAAATGGCCAAAGCAAGAGAAGAAGGAGGCGGCGAAGTAAGAAAAAATATATATATGTAATATCGACTATCTGAACTATCATGATCGTCAGTCGCTCTCAGCGACCCCTGGCGATGGTGGAGAGAGATTTAGATGCAGAGAATGGGTACGCGTGTCATGATACGAGAAAAAGGGATGGCCGACATCCGGTCATATCGACTAATCTAACTTTGTGCTTTTATTTAATCATTTTTTCATTTTATCTTAACTCGAACCGCCCCTTCGAGTACCAACGTTTCCCTAAAATATATTTCCGGCAATTTTTACGCCCACGAACATTTTTTAAAATATTGCGTGAAGCGCAAAATTTTTATTAAACTATCAATATAAACAATGTGTGTATAATTCGCGCCATAATGTCGAATACCTTTGAGTTGTTGTTTTTCGCTTTTACGATATTTTAAAATTCCTTATTGCTGAAAAAATGCAAATTAGAGAAACACATACTGTTCAATTAATGTTTAATAAACTGAATATTTGAAGCGCCACTCAAAGATTCTGGTTATTTCGCAATCCGAGTACATAGATTTCAACATTTTGTTTTTCTGTTGCAATTGGCAATACATTTAAGATCATTTTTAACCTTTTAAGTTACAAAATAAAAGCTAACAAAATCTGTTCGAACATAACTTCCCGAGTTACGCAGGAATTTGTGTTTTTACTGTCACCAATTCCCCGTCTTTCGCTATTTTTCTGTATCTGGAATGATGAGGTCGCAATTTCTCCGCCAGAAGTTTATTTATCATAAATTTTGCGGCAAGTCGATTGATTTCAGAGGCAAACGATATCGTTTTTATGGTCAATATTTTAGACCGTTCAAAGATTTCTCAATGGCTGTTTTATTCCCCAAAAGAACTCTTAAGGTGCGATTTGTATATTTTTTGTTTATCTCTAATTTTTGGTTTACGGCTTTGTCAATATTAATATTATTGAGTTTGCGCTACTGGTTCCTAGGAGCCAGATAAGCGAAAGTGAAAAGAATAGTGTAGTGAGGTGTACGGAATGTCCCCCCCCCCCCCAATCGAACAAGCGAATTACATCCAAATGACCACGAAGCATTTTTCGTGTTTTTCTGCGATACGATTTGCATCCACAATATGTGGAATTATACTTGGTTGAATAATTTTGTTATTCTCTCGGCAAACAGTTTGTCTTTTCTCTCTCATTGTCATTGTTGCACATTTACAAGGATTTTTGTTCATTATTTTAGAGTATATATATATACATGCGCATACCATAAATCTAGAGTTTCGTGTGCCTAAGGTGTGCGTTTTGTGGAATTCCTTGTGTTCCGAACAAACTTCCTGTATTATTTGAAGAGACCGAAAACAAGCATGGTGACCATCTGGAGACCATCTGGTTTCCCAATGCGTCACACAATTAATTTTTAATTATTATAGAGAAATTCCATGGACCGTTGAATGAATCAATGGTTAATATGTTATTAGTTTTATATAATTTAATAGTGCACATGTCCTGATGCCTTTGTCTTCCAATATTAAATGTTAATCTAACCATTATGTTCTGTATTGACGTATTGACGCTATATCTGTTTTTGGGAAAGATCCCCAAAAAATTATAAAAATATTGATATGAGACATAGAATATGCATGGTACAACTGAAGCTTAACCATTCTTGCCTGGATTTCATCATACAATATATCGCAGAATAAAGTTTCGAGCGAGTGGTCGAGTGGTTTGGATTAAATAATTATTTAAATTTTAATATTTATACCCTGATTGGCTGTGAGGTTCTGGGTTGGAATCCCGAATCCGGTGGGGATTAATTGATCATGTGTTAACGGCCTTCCGACTGGAGCTAATATTACGACACATGATGTCCCATGACGTGCGAATTATGTGTGGTGCGGGTATTCCATCATGCGCCAGTTTGGCCAATAGTCACCAAAGCGTATGTGGTAGATAGATCCATTAGGAAGAATTTATCTTTTTTAATTTAGTTATTCGAGAGTTCATCATATTTTTGTACGTTTGCGTTGGGGTTTCAAAAAAATATTTTCGCAAGCGTTTTCTTTTTAATGTCTGACGTGCGATGGTAGAGGAGAGAGTAAACATGCATCAGCGCGAGGTACAACCATGAGTAGGAGCGCTTTTGCATCGGACTCTGCACGTGAGAGTGAGTGCATTCTTTGCTGAAAGCACCCAACTTTGTTGGGACGCAATGAAATGAAGTGGTAGAATAAACGCGCCAACTTTGATTTCTGGTGGTGACGCGTTTGAGATTGTTAATTCAGTAAGAATCCCTAGATGGCGCTTTTGGCCTATTTTTGCGAGAACCAATGCGCTGATCTTGTGGTTTCACCTGATTTCCAGCTCTCGCAGCTGATGGCGAGCCAACAGTTGCATATGATTGCCAACAGAGGACGCAATGCTCCTTTGGCACGAGTCACGAATTGGCAAATTTAATGGACACAACATTTTTTGTCCAAATTCTGCTGCAGCGCTCGAAAAATCGATAGCATTTCTGCTATTAAGAAACAAACATGTTAAAAAAATTGAAAACAATTTGTAGAAACGTACAAAATACTAAGGAAAATAAACAGTTTACTTCCAATTAAAACATATTATTTTTATTTGCTTTTTTAAAACATCAGGTCAGTTTGTTCCCGCACAATACTTATTCCTATATCGATTCAGAAATAGCATATAATAGAGAAAATCGTAAACGTATCGACAACTATATCACACCGCAATTAGGGTTACATTTCCGGTTGTCATTTGGGGGTCTGTCAGATTTTATGTGCAGATGGATGGGTGACGTCACTTCCTGGCTGTAAAGGCCGCCGATCCTTCTACGGGCCGAATATTGCAGACCTGGAGGAAATAGTGCATTTTATTTATCGAGTCGTATATCGTATTGGATGGTCATTTTAGTCTCTTAATTCATTGTCACCTCAAATGTGGTAAATTTTAAGGTCAGTTGACTTACCTCACTGACGTACGTAAACTGAGGGATAAGGTGACGTAGCAGGGTGTTGCAGTCCGGTCCGGATGACCGCTTTCCGGCCGGCGACCAGTCGCGTGAGAACGTGATTTGTGACGTCACCATCAAGATGTGACTGCACAGAACCACACAGACAACGATGGCCAGAAGACGACGCTCTTGATTCATTTTATCTGACTAATAGGAAGAGAGAAACCATCTATGATTATTTCAGTGCACGGTAAATGTGTAGCGCGTTTGATCAACCCCTCTTCAGAATATCGTTCACTAAAGATATACATGTGATCAACCCTCTTTAAGAAAAACAAAAATGATGATTCGAAATGAAAGGAAATGACTTTTTAACTTTTATGTAAACAAAAGAGAGTCGCGCTGATTTTTTCTCTGTAAGGTCGGTCAGATGTTACAGAATGTTCGTCAGTTTTGTTTGATCTCTTTTTGGCAAACAAATGTTTTAGTTCACTTAATTAAGTTTCATTCTTTGTTTGTAGATGGAATCCTTAAGAAGTCGTTTCGAACCATAATTTTTGGTTTTTTTTTTAGAAGAGATTTGATCTCATATTTATTATTAATGAATGACATCTTTACAGCGGAGTTGAGCAAACGCACTGCACATTACGTATTGCGGTGGTCAAATTTTGTTGTGAGTAATTTGAAAAACAATACCATTTTTAGTAAATTTCAAAATATTCGAATCATTTTTGGCCGACTTATTGAAAATATTAAAATTACAAATGCGACACCTTACAGTTCAGAAACACGTAACACACATAAAGTTCAGATATTTGTCACTTTTGAAAATCTGATCCGTTCTATAATCAAAATGTCAAAACTTTGTTGTACAGTATATATCTTGGAGGTCATCTGACAGAATAATTTACCAGAAATTTCAGTTGAAAAACTGCATTCGAAAAGCACCCACTACCACTATAGCTTCAAATGTGAGCACAACGCCGCCTAGTCACACAGTGAAGCGCGAATAATCCCACTGCTATATTGTTAAAAGTATGTTTTTGAAATTCCCTAATGGAAGTTCCACTCTTCACACACAACACGGAAATGTTTTTTCCCACCAAACAAAACACTTACCTTTTAAGACAGCAAATGGGTTTGGGATAACTCTGCGAATGACCCAACTGAAACTGAAATTGTGTGTGTTGGTTTTTCCTTAGTTGCCGGGATTTGCTGGTTTCTTTCGGTTGATGATCCGCGTCGTTTAGGATAGTGGATTTTCGTCGACTGTGCCTGAACTGGTTTGAGGGTGATGGTGGATTACGCTTTGGTTTTATACAAGATCGAGCTCTGTCCATCCACCACCGACGTCATCCTCCCACCCAGAAAATCATTAACCCCCCACCCCTTCCTTTGGCGGTGCTCCAACAAAATACCAATCTAAAATATTGGCAAATCGACCCCCAGGTCACCCCCCCCCCCCATTTCCCAACCATTCCCTCACCATTCTTGTCGTACAAAAATCGACAACCAAATTATCGCGCGTGTGTTCATAGACTCGTAAAATTCAATTTGAATAATTGAATCTTTGATTTTGTGAGTCTCCGGGGACTTGTCTGCACGGAGACGTTGAAGTTTGAAAAAGTTGGACGTTTTCACGAAGACGTGATTGAAACTGATCGAGAATATGGGCGGTTTGCTAGTCCTGATACACCGTATTGGCTACTTGCAAATCGTACTTTAATTTTACCCACTGACCTCATGCAACGTCAGCGAATATGTCTTCTGAACTCTTGACCAGAAAAATCTTGATGTTGGTGTCGCTAACAGGTACTTACTCATTGATTTGTTGAACATGAGATTTTCAGGTGTTTACTTAATGTCGATGGCGATGACCTTCAGCTATTAGATGTATTCCACAACCTCCTTAGCGATTGTATAGTGCCTTCCGCGCTCATGGCGTCGGTCAGTTTTGTATCAAGAACTTTGGCGAAACTTTTCTTAAGAACTCTAGGTCTTAATTCATTCCCGTTGTGTGGGCGAAAACGTGGCAGGGATTTTTTTTTGGTGACAGCGGCGATTCAGTATTTGAATTACTCTTGCGGCGGCACTCGTCTCCTCTCTTTGATCTCTCCTGCATCTCTTGACGACGCGCCCCCTCTTCCCATCCTCCTCCTCCTCCTCCTCCTTCCGCAATCTCGTCTTCGGTTTACAGTTACGTGATTTGAGGGAAAGTCGGCATCATCTTCGCCGAGGTAAGTGAATTTTGATTACGGCCAAGAATGTGTCGTCTATATCTGGCATCGACTCTTTTTTTTTAATTTTGTATTCATTGGGGACAATTTTAATCCTTGATGGCGATGGGTCTATTTCATTGTATTTTACAGTGTTGAAACCAGATGCGGAAGTGTAACATATTTGAAGTGTTTTAATCGAAAACTTTCTATACGAAAATTGTTATTGTCATTGGGAATGATTAAAACGAATTTATGAGAATGTCATTGAAATACATTGGCGTATTTTTTGCGAGAAAATTGACTAATAGATAAATGATGAAACAATTAGGAGATGAAATGGTCGAAGTCGTGGGATCAATTTTTGACGCAGTTTTCATTTTATCATTTTCAGAATCCTGATTGATTCAATTTTCCTGGTTACATATATGAGTATATTTACATTTAAATTAGAAGAAAATATATACTTTTCTGAGCGAGGTAGTCGTATGAAAACATGCTTTTCCATATATTTTCAAACGGGTTTTGGCAATGTGATGGGCAATGCAAAAAACCTTATTAGAATACTAATCTATTTCTTTGAAAATGACGATTTGAATCGAGAAGACGTGCAAGAATTCTTCAATTAGTTTCCCGTCGTGTTTCGATAAGACATTTTCGCAAGATGTGTTATATACGCTCGTCTCGTCGTCAATAGAGCGGTCGATTTGCGGTCCCGGGGTTCAATTCCCGACACCAGCTTTCGTTTATTCGATCCCGGAGTAGTGAGGAAAATGGCCCCTCCCGCAAGATTCTTGATCACGTCATCTAAGGGTACAGAATTCACCGTTGTGTTTTACGACAATATACTAAAGTGAATATCGAATATATAAGAAATCCAATATTTCTTGCCACTATTAATCAGTTTCGTCGCTTCAAGCTCTACAATCGCAGTTTTCGTGAGACGCTATCGTGATATGTCAACTCTGCTTTCGTGAAAGCAGCTTTCTTTCGTGACATCTCAATTTTATAATTATTACCCTTACCTGGTGATGGGGATGTAGAGTCGAAGCGTTGACAAATGTATTACTGCTCCAAACCAATTTTGAGTTATAACTAGTGACGTCATGCCATTAAAGTAGTGTGCGATTCAAATGAATTGAATAATGTCCAGTCCAGAATTTATCATATTTTGATCATTTAAAATAGCATTCAGCTACAACTTATTTGTGGTGATGGACGTAGCGTCAAAAGGTTGAAATGTTATTACTGCTCTAAAACAATTCTGAATCATGTTTAGTGACGTCATGTCCGTTTTTTAATGGTTTCTAGCAATAGTCGTGAGACATTGTGAGCCTCGAAACTCGAAAAACAAATGTTAATGTTGTTAAGTCATAATATTCCGATTATTTTCGGTCGACTTCTTACAAATATTGAAAGTCTTACGGTTGCTTGACGTTTGACGTATGCCTTACGGTGTATCTATATTGTATTTTCGAGTGGCCAAAAATAGGTTATTGCAGCAGTTCATTCAGGTTCCGGTAAACAACCGGTCACAAATTAATTTTCTGACAACAGTGTTGTCTCGCGTTATCTTGAACTGATTTCGTGAGTGATAAAAAGAAGACCAATTTGTGACTTCCTTCGAATCGAATTTCAAAACCCCTCACTACCATCACCGACATCACCACCTAACACCTTCTCCTCCGCCCCTGAAGATACGGATTATATAGACTCGACTGATGAGTGTTGATGTGGGGTAGTCTCTAAAGGATTTGGTCTACGAATCCAATAAGTTGGCCAGAGTAGAAATGGTTTTGATTTATTATTAGAAAAACACGCCAAATCTTGATTTTTTTTCCTGGTAGTAGAGCCTCTGACCTGACATCAACACCACCATCGACAAAAGCGCAAACTACTCGTATTTCATGGTATTTCATTGAACTTTGGTATGACAATATATGCACATGTTATTCAGAACTCTACCCATTCCATTCCAAAACCAAAAATTGTATTTTGTTGTCCTTCAACTTGAACAGAGGTTATTTCCAATACGAGTGATGTCAACTTTTGCAGCTGGTGACGCCACATTCGTTAAAATTTTAACTGTTATTTCATTTCAAATTTCAATTACGTCAGCATTGTCACTGATTGTTACCCTCGACGATACACAGTGGTATATTTGATTCAATTGCCAGTATATGGAACCACCTGGATACCACAGCTGGTATAATTAGATCCACTATTTTGTTTACCAACCATTAGTGATTTTTTTTAGCGGCCAGCTTTGAAATTCATTGATCGTTTGATTTGTTCGAATTACGTTTTCGCGAGGGAATTTCTAATTAGTGTTGCTAACGGATTTTCTTTATTTTATTGAACTAACAGATCTGGTTGTAAATTAGAGCCCTGTTTTGAACTACTATTTTCGAATCGTAACGACGACGGTAAGTGTCTTTTGAGACAACCGTTCCTTCCGCATTTGGGTGTGTCAAGACTCTTGAACAAGTCTTGAAGATTTTTGTTGGAAACTGCAGATCTGGTGTCGGTATACGTGTACAGTGTAGAGGTCTAAACGATCGAGTTGAAGTGTACATTTTGCGGCACTTCAGGACAAAATGGAGCCGTAAAAAGAAATCGGAACTCCTACGAGTGATCGGTTGACTCCAAGTGCTCACTGATAGACTTAATTGAATTTTCTGTCACTCTCAAAAATCGGCACGCACTTCCCTAAAGGATTTCTTATTTTGTTATTGAAATACATTGTACTCGGTTCGAAATCATATTGGGATAGATAATTATCCTTCCGACTTTTGCCAGGCTTGAAATAGCATTTCGTCCACTTGTGCGGGGAATGTTACTGTTGTTGAAATTGTCTGTGGCAGACTTGATAATTCAAAGAGGTTTCTTCTATACGAATATGTGGCCAACCTAGAGGTATAACTTCCATCTTTACTTTACTAAAATATGATATTCTTAATAAGTATGTCCTGAAATTTGCGAGCGTAAACAAAAAATATTCCGGTCGAAAGAAAAAGCTAGGGTTTTGTTGATAGCAATAATTAATGTGTGCTTCTAAAGACAATGAAACAAGTACATGTATACGAGCTATTGTGTTGGATAAATTTACATTTAATATATTATAGGAATTTTCATTTTGACGGTTACATTTTCAATGGCTAAATTGTACGCGGTTATTCCGTTTTTGCGCTTAATTTTTAATATGCTAATTTTCGATTTTGTCTTCTTTCTCTAGATTTTAATCTTTTACGCGATAAATTTTCTTTTGATATTTTCTCTTGATAATAAATCAGTTTATTTGGTTAGATTTCCTGGAATTACGATCAACTAAAAAATGAAAAATACAAGGAAGAGCTTTTTAAAATATTGTCAGTCAACTCTATTTTTTCTGAAAGTTGTCGAATTATTTGGATTTTCTTAATTACTGCGACAGGAACATGTAGGTTCAAAACGTATCAATCGGATGTCGGTTTTCAAAATTGTTAAAAATAATGTATGACATACTAGATAATAAAAATATTTGTTATCTTTTCAGAGCATGCATTGCATTGGTATTCACTAAAATCGAAACCAAGATCAATCAATCGAAGATCATTTTCTTTCTCCATTCAATAATCAGATGTCTTTAATTATCTCTCTTTGCATTTTTTTTTTTAAATATTATTTTTCTACATTGACAATCAACATGATGAGAAAATCATTGGCGACAAGTAGATTGCGTCAACCATTTTATTAGTCCAACCCGATAATTATGAAGAAATTCTGTGTCAAGATGGCGTCTCTATCAATCGCTGTTCTAGCTCAACTTTGTTGGTCCTGTTCGCATTTCAATCGACGCTCAACTTCTCTCTGGAAATAAGATGAGAGAAAATTGTCAACAAATAAGCATTAAGAACTATCGGGACATCACTGCTCTACATCTGCAATCAAGTATCAATATAATTCTGTCGTAATCTTCGGTAGATTATTTCAATGAGGAAAACGATGATGACGTTGACGATGAGCCAATGATTCGTTTTCTTTAAGCACTCAGAAATAAGAAACTACATAAATGTCGTGTTTTTTTTACCCCTTCCAATGCCTGCTTAGACGTACTTACATATGCGTGGATATTTACATTTAAGGACCCAAAGCTTTAGCAAACTTAATGCTGTTCTAATGTCGTCATTGCCAGGGGCTGATATTCCGCGCACTTCTTATTCCTCATTTCATTAAAGTGGTTTTTGATGTTTCGCCAGCACTGGATCATCCAACTGGCATTTTTACCTCAATCAGCGAGTAGATCTCCCAGACTCGACTCACGGATGACTTGCAAGCGGTCTCCGGGTCCATTCGTTTCCCCCATCCGGGCGAAAAGTTGACCTGGGCCTCGGCTGTCCGGAGAGTGACGAGGATCAGAGCCACCACCAACAGCATCACAAGAATCGAGCGTCTCATGTTGGGCGAGGTGTGAAGCGGTTTCTGGAATTATACAACCGTTGTTAAGGGTCGTGGTCGATGGGATGTGGTCGAGAATTGTTCAGAAATAACCATACTCTCTCATGTATTTTATTTGTTGGCCCCATCTCTACATAATAAATAGCAAATTGTGCCCGGGACAGCGCCGGACAAATAAAGACGAACAGAGTCGACGTCAAACTCTTCAAATAAAATAATAGCATAACTATTATTTAATATTTAATAATAATAATAATAAAAATATTTACCAAGGTAGACAGTACCGGTTCCACGCACACCACTTTCTCCCTTCGGAAGGGGGTAAATATTTTATGAAATTATTTAAAATCGTATTAATTTTCCCCGAGAGATGAGGATGTGTGAGGACTAGGTAAGTGTGAATCGTCGTCGTTCTTGTTTTTGTCAGTTGCAGTGGTTTTCATTTTAGTTTATTCTTATTAAATAATAATTATGCTATTATTTTATTTGAAGAGTTTGACGCCGACTCTGTTAGTCGTCTTTTTTTTTGTCCGGCGCTGTCCCAGGCGCAACTAGCTATTTTATTATGTACAATTATTATATAGGATATTCAAGACGTCCTATTCTCATTATCTTTGACTCCGTCTCGACGTTTATTAAAATACATTGAAGGGGCACATTTTCATTAGCACTCCAGGGTCGAATAAAAGAGAGCTCTTGTCGGGAATCGAACACTGGTCCGATGATCTGCTGTGTACACATTGAATGGTCGTTTTCCTATTGAGCTGCTGTATCGGTACAATTTCCGGTTTCGGAGGCATGACACGCCACTTGTCGAGTCATTGTTATCAGCTTACTAAATTATTAGGCTGTCGATTGAACACAATGACAGCACTTCTTCCCTTATTAATTTATTATCAGGTGACGAGATCCTCCTGTCATTGACAGATGGCAAACTCGAGTCAATTGGCGACGATAATTGAGCACGTATGTTGTGTCCCTGTCACTCCCTAAACAATACTTTGTTTATGCGAGATTATTTATCCGCACTATCTAAGTTGAGATTTGAAAGAATAGATCAACTTTGCCAATAGCGAAGTACTTTTTTGGAAACGGATATGACAACGCTTTACGAGTATATTGTTCCATTTCACCGGATTCGTAACGATAAAAATAATTTCTGAATCGCTAACTTTACTTTACATTTGTTTTGCTATCTTCCGAATATACCAAGACTACTCGCCTGAGTTGCTTTTTAAGGAAATGGGAATGACGTCGTCAGCTATAGACAATTCTCAGATTCTATCCGCATTTGTCAGAATGTCATCGTGTCAATAAATTTGTTTAATTAAGTCCCCACTCACGATTTAAACGAGTCCCCATACCGGGTATCGAACACATGGATGTCCAAACCTAAAGTAACTCTTTAACCCGCCAGGTTATATCGGGTCAGTGGTTCCTATTGAGACTGGAGTCTTTTGGGGCATTCTTTTTAAATTTTACATCTGCGGAGGGGATAATTTGAGGGCAAAGATTCGAAAAGTGATATACTTTTTTCTCGGATATACAGTGCTGGCCAAATTATGTGTGACACTAGTCTTTTGCAATGCCCATCTTTAAAGTAGTGTTTCACCACAAAATAAATTGTGAAAGTTCTTCGAACATTAAATTCTATATCTCAATTAACGTATATTCTTTATAAAACAAAAATATTCTCTCACATTTTTAATTTCTTCTATTGTTGAGTTTATCAAAATTACAGGCGCATATTTGGTATTTAATATTGCGGTTAGTAATTAGTTAATTAGTCGGGCGCTATAAAAAATGAAAATATATTTTTTTTTAGTACTTAGTAAATTAGTCAGACGCTATAAGAAATGAAAATATATTTTTTTTAGTAATTAGTAAATTAGTCAGGCGCTATAAGAAATGAAAAAAATATTTTTTTAGTACTTTGTGAGATATCGTGGTGACGGGTGACATGGATTTAATTAGCTTTTGAGCATAGTTCACAAATATTTCATTTTTTTACACTTTTCTAATTAAATCAATTACATACGGTTTGGTCTTAGGTTGATGTTGTGAAATGCATTTTTTTAGTAAATTGGAACAGCTGTCGATTTGATTAAGTTCTAGAGAATTCAAAGGCCAATCCAAAGCTTAAATTTGTTCAGTTTCCAGCCAGTCTTTCACAAATTTAGTGCACAGTGTAAGGCTGCATTGGAGATTGGTCCTCCGCAGACGATATTATGACATATGCGATAATTTCTTGATGTTTCTTACCATCCACCGTACCAATAAGGCGACTGCACATCATTGACGATACTGTTAATGTCAAAAAATACCAAGAGATTCCAGAATATGTCATGGTACCATCAATAGAGGGTAATTCCCCAGCTTAAATTCTCCAAACTAGACAACAGTGTGCCTTGCGATTATGAAATTCTGGCTAAAAAAAACTGAACAAATCGACACTTTGGTTTGGCCTTCGAATTCTCCAGAACTGAACGCAATCGAAAACTATTCGAATATACCATTTAATTCAATATGTACTATGTAATGTATATTTAATGTTCCAAGTGCTTTCACAATTTATTTTGTGGTGAAACACTACTTTAAAGATGAGCATTGTAAAAATGTAATGTCCCACTTAATTTGGCCAGCTCTGTATGCTGCTTCTATTTCGTTTGTTTTCTGGTCCTCGTTATTCGGTTGACTTGACGACAATTAATGGGCATCTCATGGAACACGACTTGTTGGCATTTATGCCAATAATCAACAGTATAAATAGGCGTTCTCTCATACGGAGATCCCATTGGCTCCCTTTTACTACTGAGACCTCGCGTTCTCCAAGTTATGTAGCATCGTTTTTCTATAATTTCCTCTTTTGTTTAGTTTCCTTCACAGAACTCGATACTTCTAATTCTGTAACTTGGTGGAACTTGGTTGTCCTTGAAGAAACAGCAATTTCAAGTCTCCCTACTGGAGAGCAATTTTTCTAACTTCTTGCATGGTCGGACTTGAAGCGCCTAGGACTTGTTGCATTTTGTATTTAGCGATGTCATTTATTTGGTCGAATAAGTTAAAATTGAGCTTAGATTTTGGGCGGAATTTTCTCAAGAGTTCCATTTAAATGTCACCACCAATTTGAATCAATCCCCCCCCCAAATTGATTTAAAAACACATCAGTTGCTTGCCGATTGCGAACGGCGAACAGTCATCCTTAATGGGAGGCCACCAGGCATTGCGCTGCCATGTGTGATTGCCTACTTTCGTTTCTGTCAGGGGCCAAATATGCATTCTGGCGTTTACCACTGAGACTACCACTGGAGTGGAGCCATAATTGATGATCAGATCAGATTGTTAATTCTCTATCACTGGTCTCTTGACGGTTAACGATTTGTGACGTCACAGTTCTTCGAAATTCAAGAAGCACTTTTTGGGGTGGAAATATCCTGTTAGCTCATTAATTCGTGTACGCTTAAACATGAAGTAAATTTGCGCGCATGCCAGCATATTTAATTATATCTTCTTCGACGTTTCATTATTATAATTAAAACATTAAGCGTGTCGCTAATAATCATTAGGCCAATGAGAACGGTCCTTCTTAATGGACTACGCACCTAATGAACGCTGAATTCAGCGATTGTACCATCCTTGGACACTTTTCGTCGCCACATAATCAACTTTTTCGGCTTTTTATGAGCATAATTAAATTACATGGACTTCCTGTTTGCGCTATCCCGTTTATACAAGTAGTTCCGCAAGACCATTCACATAAATACTTGCGTTACGTTGTTGTTTCTTCATAAACGTATGCCTTGTCATTACTTTTAATATCATCTGTTACATCTGTCTCTAAGTCATAAAATGTTTGTGGGATTTTCGTGAAATGAAATATTTCTTGAGAACCATCTGAAATATTTGCATGTTTTTTATTTTTTATTTAAATTTCATCAAAAGTTTTGTCTTATAAAGAATCTCATTAGTATAAAATCACAAATTAGATGATATTCCGCTAATCCGTCGTCTTACCTTAAACCGATTCAAGTTTGAATTGTGATCGGGGTTTGGTCAAAATATTTCGGTTCTGGTAACGTTCTGGTAACGTCACATGGGGTGATGAAATTTTTTGTGCAAACATTTTTTGAGGGGCACAGGACATTCACTCTTCATTATTGGCGTGAACGACGGGCAACCGTGTACTTGGAGTAATTGAAACAGTAATTTGCATCGTTAATTTTCCGCGTTTTATTTATGGGCGTTCACTTGTTAGATCCTGTTTACAGCTGCCGGCAAATTTGAGCTGGGCGCCTTCCACGCCTACCTGCACATTTTAGTGCTTTTTCCCCCCACCTAGTTCAGGTTTGAATTGGCAGTCGTTTTTTTTGTTGTGAAATTTACACGTTGATTGTTTCATTTTATAATTACGGATTGATTTGCGATTTCATTAGACGATTTTATCGTGAGTGATTTTATTCTGCATATGATTTTTACGGAAAATACCAGGTAGACCATATTTGATTTGGCAAAAGAATTTTTGTTGTTGTTGTTAATGTACGATTAAACCAGGAAATAAGATCACCACGCTTTTTACTGACTCAGGTTTCGCAAGAAAGAATTTAATTATTTAACCTGTATTGTAACGGAGTGTTCACTTTAAAATTATTTTGTAATCAGATACAGATGTCCTATTATCTTTTAACCCTTCTTCTTATTTATTTTTAATCTTTACCTGTTAAGAAAGTGAAAATCGAAATTCGCAAGTTTTGAATTCGTAAATTTATCATTCTCGAAGATTTTCGAAGAAATCGAAAGGATTTTGACTGAATTATTATTCATGGCGTCTACTTTAAATTGTAAAGAAAGTTTTTAAATGTTTGTTAAGGAGGTTGACCGTTAATTATAATTTCTCTCGCCCGAAAAATTCCGAAGGTGTCGGCCGGAATCGAAATCGTGATCTCGGGCCACTAGGAAAACACCTCTCTACACCTCTGTAGAGAAAGTTATTTGCGTTTCTTGTAGTTTTTGGAAACATTTGATATTCGATTAAATTCATTAGTCATCAATTCTAATATTTCGGTAAATACTTTAAGAGTATAACTGGATGCAAGTTCATTGCATCATGAATATCAACTCACTATGCGCTCTCGACAGTATTTTAAAAATAGAACATTGCGGTAATTGGAAATAAAAGTTATTCTGTTCAACTTGCCGCTAATTTATGCAGGAACAATTATTTCGCTGAATGTTAAATATGTCCTCGTGAATAGTGCAGCGATTCCATTTGTGCCTGCACAATATTTAATATCCATGCGATTAATATTCATACCAAAGGCTGCGACAAATATTAAGTTCATCGATAGGTCACATTGATTCTACATGAGGCGGCTATTCGTATTTTAATTATTTTTGTCTATTTTGCGTCAATGGAGCATAATCATGATTAAAAAATTATCAACCGCTGATAGACAATATTGGAAAGATTGAAAATAAATATGTCTTTACATGGTGTGATTTGGATATTAATTATCTAGTTGATTGGATAGGCAATTTGCAGTAATTAGAAATATCGTCGCTTTTTGCAGCTCTCATCATAAAATTCATTTTTCCAAACTTATAATGGCATCGCTCAAAATACTTAACCAATGGTTAAACATTTTGCTCGATTTGAAATGAATTCAAGTTGCTACTACAGAAAAATTCTTTTTTGCTTCAAGTAATTAATTTATTAAATATTTTTAATTCTCTTACTTAATTCTCATTCTTAATTCTTAACTCGACACAGTTTAAGAAATCGGTAAATTATCACGAATGTTTTATTAAATTTTTTGTAGAAGTCTAATTAAATTTGAAGTGTATAAAATTGATCAAAGTTATGGTGCCACTAATATTTTGAACGAAACTATAGTATATTATTTAAATTTATTGGGTAGTGACGAAAGTGTTGGGTGAGTGTTCATACGTTTGTCTTTGTGTTTCGCAAATCAACACTTTCTAAAAAAAAATTCTGAAGATAAACGTTGTTTGTCGACGATTTTGTTGCCAACTCTCTATTGCTGTCCTATATTTTTGAAATAATTAAAAACGATTAAAAGATTAAAAATGAAAAGCAATAAAACGTACCTGTCGCGATAATGATCTCGGGACGAGGTAATAATTGATTGGTGAGAGCGTGGATCAAGCAGTGCCGATGATAATCGGGGATTAAAACCGGGCCAATTTCAGATATGCAGGTGTGATGTGGTGGTGGTGGTGGTGGTGGTCGAACTGCAAATTCGCGAGAGAGACCTGTCGAAAACTGCGAGAGGTCCGTCACGCGTTGGCTGAAGCAGGAGTCAAACTGCAGACGTTGACGATTAGCGCGCGTGCCAAAAATGCGGGAACCGGAAACTCTCGCGCTACTGTCACTGGAACAATGGCCAGGTTATACGGTGGTGGGGGGTAGAGGGGGTTGTCGTTGGAGAGAGAGAAAAAAAGGTCTGTGTGGTTACCTGGGTTCGGTTTCGGTTCGACTCTATAGACCCGTTTTGCCGGTGACTGCGTTCCGTTGAAAAAGAGACAGAAGCTAACTGCTCTCCCGACTTTTATAACGCAGCGGCAATTTTCTGGTGAGGACCCTAAACGCGTCACGCGTGGGTGGTGATGATGATGGTGGTGGTGGTGGTGGTGTTGTTGTGGGGGGTGGGATGCGCTCGTTTAGCTGAACAGGTGGGACAGGGGGGGTCGTGCAGAGGGATGGGGCGGAGGATTAACGAATGCGTAGGTGTTGGCGCCGATTCTATTGAAATTATATCGATAGTTTTGTTTAGAGTGACGACGCCCTGTTCACCAACAGGTTGATCCGTCTTTCGTTTTCATCGATTTATTTATTGTGACTTCGTATATTTGAAACCGCCGTGACGGTTTCTTTCGCAAACTATTTAGAAAGATGTTTTGTTTGGTGATCGAGTGGTGGCAAGAGTTATTCATTAGACAATATAATTAAAGGTATTGACAAATATACAGTATTGCCGTAAAGTAATTGTAACCGAAGAACAGTTTCAGTTCAATATACTGGTTGCCGAGTACATGTAAATGCTTTTAGCTTTTAAGAAATAAAAGGTTAACAGGTTACGATAGAATGTTTCAAATCTTAACCCGGCCTCGTCGATGATGATGAGTTGCCCTGGACAGACGTCCTTCTTTCTTCGCAGCAAAGAATATCGACAACGACTAGAAGAGGTGATGTAAGAACGTTGTCTTCAATTTTTTTTAAAGCGATGCACCTTGCCGAATGTGGTGGTTCAATTCGATACTGAGTTTCGTCTAAAGAATAAAATTGCGCCCTGGTCAGGCGTCCCGACCAATCCCCACTAGAAAAGGAGAGACTCTTGCTACCACCACCCGTCACCTCTTTGGTTTAGTGGGGCGTGGGCAGTGCGGTAGTGGTTGATGAGGTTGAGGGCGGAGTGTTGTTGCTGCTACATCATCTGCAACTGTTTAATAACGGTTGAAGGGGCGAACAACAAACGCAATAAAGTTGTCGTCACTCGATGGAATCGGGGATGGGGGAGTGAGGGGGATCGATCACGGAACATCCCAGCGTGACAAACAACACCCAAAGTGGATTCTCCAACCACCCCCCGATTTTTATATCATAATCATCTCTCCTGTAACCTCCCTGACTCCACCTGACTCGGTATGACCACCCCAAGAGAACGTCAAAATGTCCGGGGCTTTGCCACTTCCCCCCCAGCATTTCATTTGTGGTCAACGAGGTTGAAGGTCTCTCTCTGCAAGGATCTCCTCACGACTCTCCTAGTCGAACCCGGGTCTGGCTAACTGAGTTGCGACGGGTCACCACGGATCCGACTCTGCCACGTTTTATCATTTGCTCACTAGATTCGTTACGATTCTGCACGACCAACTAGAGGCGCACCTAGTGACCAGATTGGTGAACTACGTCTTCGATCCGATTCTTGATCATTCTTCGGATTGGACGATATCAGGTGCACGTTAAAAGTCCCTACCCAGGTAGCAAGCCTTGCTGAGACAAAAGTAGCAAGTTGACCCCTCTGGGGGAGAGTTTTAGGGTGGAAAAGCTGGTGAACCTCCTTTGCACATTGCTCGAGAGACAGGGGTTGGAAGTTCACAGGTGGGAGACGGTGGCGCCGCCCTGCGGTTGGCAGTCGTGAAGTTAAGCTGAGAATATGCTGCATTGTGAACGATTCCATGAGGCGCATGCGCGAATCGCTCTATACCTGGGTTCCGTGGTGGCGAGGAAGGGAGTTACTGTGTACCAGCTGATGGCCGTGACCAACCAATCACAGCCCGAGATAGAGAAACTGATGACGTTGTCCCGCCGGCCAAATTACGTCGGTTTTTAGCGATCGTTTAAGAGTTGTTGTTTTTGTTGGCGCAGTCAGACCGGGGCTAGGCGGGAGGGGAGGGAAGGAGGGGGAGGTTGGCTGTTAATGGTGTTGTGTGGCGGGAAATGGGGATTCTGGTGAATGGTTAAGGTCGACACTTTACATGTGTTTGCCATGTTTACGTGTCTTGAGTGAAGGGTCA
Organism: Mycogona germanica; assembly: GCA_034698785.1. Lineage (NCBI taxonomy): Eukaryota > Metazoa > Arthropoda > Diplopoda > Chordeumatida > Chordeumatidae > Mycogona > Mycogona germanica. The sequence goes on along the minus strand of JAQGBY010000763.1, from coordinate 5,953 downwards.
GCAAATGGACACCGTCTCCATGTCATCACGAGACTTATACGTAAAATTGAACTTTAGAGTTTTAATTAACCGGTAATTAAAACCAACAAAAATCGTAATTGTCAGCAAACAAGGATTATTAAAGTTCGACTCCTTTTCTTTTTCCCCGACGTTACAGATTAAATTTTAATTACAATTAATAATTTGCAATTTTTATTTGAAATGTCCGATTTACATTATATTAAATTTTCTGGCCTTTCTTGAGTTGGGGATTCACTTGAAGATAACCCCGTGATCAACTTTGTATCGGTTCCTAATGGTTGAGGTATTTGTTCTGCGGTTAATGGTTGGTGTGTGGAAGAAACTTGTGAGACGCCTATGTGGCCTGGTTAGTGGTGGTGGAGGGGGTGGCAATTGGACTGGTCAGTCGCGGTGGGGTTGGTGGGGGTCTTTTGGTGAACGACCCGAGTTGCGTGACGCGGTGGTGTCCGGTCCGGCTGTCCTGATTGGCGCTTGGGGAGCGATTAGTCGGGCACGGAGAGACATCTTTCTGGTTGAAGATGTTTTTGCATGGTGACACCATGCGTAATTTTGGTCATGTCAGACCCCCATGCGGATGGTCAAGGTAATTTCTTTCGTCTTTTGATGAACGATTTCTTGTTTGTGTCTGGCCGAAGAGCGACTTCAGGACTGTCTGGAGACTCGATTAATTGGAGTCAAATATTAAATCCCAAAATATAATGTGCAATTTCGTGAACTCAATCTAAACATGTCCTTCGTCATTCGTTCATTCATCTGCAAAGGTTTCATCGATCTCAATCTTCTTGTGCTCTGTTAATTCTTCCGAGAGGAAATAAATCGAAGCAGGAATTTACGTTTCAACTTTGAAATTTATGCTGAAGACTGTTGAAAACTAGTATTGAAGGTAGTGTTAAAGAAGATTCATTAGTTGTGGTAACTTCAAAAAAAATATTTCGTCATTGATGACGTCCCGAGTGACTCGATGGATAAAAATTTGAACGATAAATGCACCAACTTCGTGTCCAAATTTGTAACTATTGTAAAACCTTTTAGCGCCTGCTCAATAATTCACCGCCAATTTATCCGGGCCAATTCGTTGTTCTGTAATATCGGCCTACTGGTAGCCATTGTGAAAAACGATCAATTTATAGTTCAACGAGTACAATCTAGTTGCGACAACATTATCTGTGACTAATCAGTTTATTGTATTTCGAATATCTATTTTGTTTATGCGTTCCATGTTTTAGTGTTAACAATTCCAAATTCATATAGGCAATTAATAAATCACAGATTTATCGATAATCCAGCTGACAATTACCTAGTTGTCATCGCTTCAAAAGATTTTAATTTGGGGGCGCCGTGATGAGTCCGTTCCGTGTTAATATTTGATCGAGCCGATTGTTTGGTTTGAACGAAAATTGGGCCGGACTTGATATCGCCGATTTTATCAGTCAGCACGAATGCCGTAAGCATGAACATGGGTGGTGGGTTATAATTAAACGGAGAGAGGGGTGGTTGGGACTCAACTCAATTGGGACGTCAAGGGACGTTATCACTGCTCCCGGAATCTGTTGGCCGCAGAATTGTTAGTGACGGTGGATCATCATCGCAGACGCACATTTTAATCTGGATAATGAATTTTTGGTTTGTTTGGCTCGTGGAAGTGCCATTGAGATTGGTGGACGAGATGGTTGGGCGCTAAAAATAATATCGTCTACGGGCAGTTGCACTTTTTCGCTAGGTGGCGTCTAGTCCACCAGATTCTTCACCGTTTGGAGCGCGGGGGAACACTTTTTGTTTGTTTCCAATCAACTGTAGTCAACCGCACTACAGGCGTTACGTCCCCCTCATGGTACTTAGGCACTGTGCGAGGGGGAACGACCAGTACCCCGAGAGCCCGCGCCGGGAATCGAACCCGGGACCGCCGAAACCACAGTCAGTAACTTGATGGACGATAGTGCAAATAAATAATCGTTTCCAAATTATCAGCCAGTCGAATTCGTGTCGAAGTCTAGACGTGTGCGAACGCTCAGTGATAAGGAATTGTAAGAAAGACTCTCTCACAACTTTTGTGAGATGATGAAGATGCAATTTTTGAGAACTTCAAGAATAGTAGGAAGTGTGCGTTGTTAACGCGTTGAGAATGAGCGCAGTGATCAGTTCAATTTTATCAGATAGCTGATTTCGAAAAAAAAAATGTTGCTTGATATTATTGTAAAGCCGGTGTTTTTTTAATTTTTGTGAAATTCACTCTATAATAAACCAAATAGTTTAGGAGCTATTAATTTTTTTAGGCGGCGATTTTTCTGTTCATTATGAATCGATAAATTAAAACAACGAACAAGAGTTGGCGATAACTCTTCTAATATAATAATAGTAAACTATTATTTAAAATGAAAAAGTTAAACTAGAAAATCGTGGGAACTGACGTCTTGTTCGTCTTTTTTTTCGTCCGGTCTGTCCCTGGACACAACCCCCATTTTTATTTAGACGTTGGTGAAAACAGCTACAGAAGGTTTCAATAAAGTGAGAAAAACTAATTCCGGTTTTCTGATATAATAATGGAACCTCCCTCGTTCTACCAAGAATGGCGCTGCCTGTCCGATTGGGAATTTCGTGATCAGAAAAAGTCGGATGCTACAGGCAATTATATCCTGAGAGCAAATGCCAGCGAGACAAGTACATTTGTTTGTTTAACAATTAACAGCTCTGCGGCAAGCCCATGTACAAACCTTGCGGTACAGTACGGGTGGGTACACAGAGATCATAGAGATCTCTCGGTCCTCCGAGTCTTTGGCTTTTTCTTCTTCTTCTTCCATCTACTGCTTTTCTCTACGCCTGTCTATCTTCCTCCTCGCTCCATTAGGATTGTTGTCAAACTCAGTTCACATCTTTCGTGATTTTCCTCCGGGACAAAAACAGTCGCTATTAGAGACAGAGCACGTTCTAAAAGTATGCGGTGTTCTTTTCTGTTTTTCGCGACTCGCGAACGCGCTACATGTTCCTTGATACATCGAAACGATTGATCCTGGACAACTCTGGATCGCAGTGGATCCCCTTAAAAAGATATATTAATTGTTGTGGAAATGAAATGTTGAAAGTAGTTCGCTAAATTATGACGCCGGAAAATAGGCTGTCTGACACGAGAAAAATCAGCATTTAATGTGTGATAGGTTGTATCCTTCAAATTAAATCTTTTTCATATTCTGTTAAATTTAGTAACGCGCCCCACCCAGTGGCTATAAGATCGTGTGTTCGAATCCGGGTTTGTGTATGATTGGCACAATTCTGGGCAGAACAATCGCTATACTCCGATTTGTGAACTTATCATCTTGCCCTATTGTCGACAACTGCCTTCGGGCATTCTCTAATTTAAGTATTCCGTGAAATTCCTAGAGCCATTTGTTTCGTCTTGTCTCCCCTAGCAACCGAAACCATGTTTTTTTTTGCGAAGCCATCGTCCGGCTGTGGCTGATGCAGCGTGACGATGGTCAGTCTCGGAAGCGCCAATGTCCGCAGTACTTTTTCAAGTGAAACTCGGCACGGCGATTGACGCAATGTTTTTTATGGACTGGTCCGCTTCGTTTTTTCCACTTTATTTTCGACCGTGATTAACAACGATAAGAACACTTTACTTGAAACGAATGAGCCTGAGATATTTTGACGTTAAATTTGATCAATGGTCACCTAGGTGACTAGTTTATCTTTAACGTTAATCGGACGAAATTGAAAAGAACAAAAAATAAAATAAAATAGTTTAAAAAAAGAAAAGGAAGGCACGTTAAAGTTTTGGCAGCCCATTCGAAGTTAATTTAATTATTTAGACTTTTCCAATCATATGCCGACCCTCCGATAATTATTTTTAAAGCTAAATCAGAATGTTACTCGTCTTTGTGCCAGGTGGCATATCTGGTTGAATCTCATATACACCTCTACTATACTATAGAACACCTATCGGCAAAACGATTAAAGGATTTTTATATACGGTATATGCAAAATCAATGGAGAGCAAATTCTTATTAATTGCTCGCTGAACGGCGCTTAGATCGCTATGACGTGTGCGATTTTAGATGATAGTTACAGTTGTATACTTTACATCCCACAGTGGTAATCTGCTTTCTTACCAGTATTCTAGCTTTCCAGCTCATTGGTGAATAGTTCCAGCAATGTATCTCGCTGATTGGATTATGGGAATGGCTGGCGGCAGATTTTATATACGGCGCACATAAATATGTTTTTTTAAATTTTCTAATCACTAATTGACGACGATATGGTAGAGGTTGAGATAAGAAAAGCGTGATACAATGGAGAAAGGGAAACAATGAAAAATGTACAGATTTATTTAAGAGTTTGGTCACCAGCAAACCATAGAAAGGCAATCTTTAAAGATAAATAAGATGTGTTGGTTGTTGCCCAATATTGTGAAGAGCCCGAGGCTGGTATTTTCTAGAAATCCGGAGATGTTATTTTGTTTTTATCTTTTTTGTGAGCGCGAGGTGGCGCAAGACTTTAGGATTTAACACTCGGCGTCACCTTACCCTTTCAAGAACGAAATCAATAGTTTTCTATTTCATTTTCTCTGGAATTTGTCACTCATTTTTCTCTCCCGAAATTGATCTCATAATCGGCAAATGGAGGTTATTATATAAATCAGATATCTTCTATTTATTTAAATTCTCTGCTCGCTGAACAAATGCGCTATCCGACATTTGCTCCTCTAATTATAGCTGCAACTGTAGATGGTGCTGTTATCTTTTGGTGATAATATTGAACTTTTTCTTTCACTTTAGACAATTTATGATTTTATTTTCATTTGCGCGTGTTCCAGCTGATGGGAGCACCTATCACTAGCGGAGACAATTGAAATCAAATGAATTATATCGAACGCTTTCGTATGTCAAACGAACATGGACCGGGCATTTCATCAGTGGAATAACTTTTCACGCAACAGAAAATATATTAAAGAAAAACATAATTTTGGATTTCTCCTTCTGTTAGAGTACTAAGTTGAATCGATTAAAAAATTGAAATATTTGCCTTCCGTTTTAATAGTACGAGATACGATGTACACCCTGTAGTACTGATGTGCTGTAGACGTTGGCTGCGAGGGGGTCAATATCTTGATTGACCTAAGTCGCGTTCATAATTTCCTAATCACCGTTGGGTTCCCCCCACACCGAAACCCCGAAGGGAGTCGCGGGTTCTCCGAAAACAAATGCCGCGTTAACGATTTCCTCCAGCGGATCCCGGAATCGTTCGGATACGACCCCGTGTCCCCGATGGGAGCACCGGTCATCTTTCACTGTCTCATGTTGGCCGTCGACTGACTGTTCGGTGGCGCCAATAAGTTGAAACCATGTCGAGCTAGCGAGTTCGAGTGGCCGTTTACAGTTTAGGAAATAATAATATAGTTGGTTAAATGTCTGACATAATAATTCCTAAGGCTGGAATATAGAAAAAATATTGGGCAGGAACTGGGAAAAAATATTGGGAAGGAACTGGGAAAAAATATTGGGAAGGAACAAAGAGGTTTATAATTTTTACATCAACGAGGTTGCAGGAAAAAAGTTAAATTCATGATCCACTGTTGATTCCACCAGTGTTCCAAAAAATCCCTATTTCCACATTGACATTTAGAGGTCAGTTGTATTCGTCGATATTGAAAGGGCCGTCTTGTTGCCTTTATTATAGTCATTTTTAAGATAAATGTTGAGCCCACGAGAAGCAGCGCAATCAATATTTTCATTTTTAATATGCAGTATCTCAATCCAGTGTTTCTGCGATAAAAACAAGGTTATGAAATACGTCCTTTTACATTATACACACTCGGTACATATTATTGCGTTTTTCCTATTCAAGTTTAGACAGAATTACAATACAATTACAATATGTACCCACAAGCAGCCCCCAAGAGAGGGGCCTATGGCGGGGGTCGAATGACCAGTTGTATCTG
>JAQGBY010000762.1:0-37579 GCA_034698785.1 Mycogona germanica | reverse complement strand
CGATCAGTTGAATTACAGAGATTTAGGTGATATAACTATTTGGTGTAGGAAATGGCGGCAACTCCATGTAGACAAGTTTTGAATTATGCATGCTTCCACGCCACGTGTTGGCCGTTTGTGGGACTAGGTAACAGGGAAGCTGTCTGCTACTTCCCCCTGGCGGTAATCGCCAGAAACTTCAACGCGCCATCCGATCCATTGAACATGAGCAGGTGAGGCCTTGTGGCGTGTGTGTGAGGATCAACATTAGTTTTTCTGATTTCGGCGTCTGACTGAGGTGAGTCCAAGGCGCCTGCTGACGGTGGAGAATTTTGCCGCATTCGATCTAGTGGACACCTGGCACGCAACACGCGCCCACACCTAATAATTCCGCATCGAGACCTCTAGTGATTCCTGCGCCAAAGATGGAAGCCAGCGACGCCGTTGCCAATAGCAACAATATTTTCGACAGCATTCGCGAAAATGGCACCATTTACAGCGAGGAAAAGATGAAATCCTGTTTCCAGGCCTTCGACCGTGACAGGTATGTTGACAACTTTGTGTTACTATTTTTAAACTTTTAATCACTTGGCCTAAAGAAATTACAGAAACATTTGAAATAATTGCTTCCATAAACCCCCTTCCACATCCTAACCATTATCATAAAATGACGCAACCAACATTTTGACATTTTCCCGCCTCCGGTAGATGTCAATGTTTGCGATTAAAACTTTTATTTTCTCAAGTTACATTTTAAAATGTTGAATTAGTAATTTAATCGATACACACACAATTTAAATACGTTGCGTTTTGTGGTGTAGTGCGTTATTTGGTTAAAAGAAGCAATAATCGTTCACCGCGCTAATTTAAAAACAACTTGACAGAAAACAAAAAAAAAGCGTCAAAAAGATTTCCAACAAAAGCCAGATGTGCGACTTACGGACGACCTGCTGTTTCGTGAGCCCGAATGTCGGTTTGATTTGCAATGCAGGGAAGCATCTCGCGAGGGGGAGCTTTTTGTTGGGCAGCTTTATTGCGTCTAGAGTGCACTGCACATTTTCAGGAAAACTTTTTGAAAAACTTTTTTTTTATCTTGTGAGAACATGTCCATTATTTAGATCGTTGAAGATTTGAATTAGAAAATTGAAGACTGATCGACTAAACAAGGAAATAATAAACATATATTGAATAGCAAATATGGTTAAAAATTGAGTATGTTTATAGTTTTTAAATCGCGATGAAAATTCGGGAATCACACTTTAAGATTTTCGTCTCAATAATATATGAATGACCGAATCTTCTCAATAATATATGAACAACTTAGAGATTTTTCTCCGAAGTTTAAAAATTTCAAGCACAGTCAATTTTTCGCTAAGATTAATCAGTGATTAATTTAAAAATACCATGATTGGGTCATTCGCCAATCTATGACAGACGAAAAAAACACTTTCTGCGAAAGCATAAATTTAGACAACTGATCGGTAACGCTTTTCAGTTATTATCAAGTCAGGTCTCCAGGTTTTTTTAATGAAGCCCATCGAAATATCGGAGGAGTACCGGTACCGGAGCAGCTTAACTCCTATGCTCCAGGGGGTGTTTTTCCAAGGATCAAAGGCACTGACCGACTTGAGTCATCCGTAAGCCTATTGCGCGACACAAGGCCCAGACAATTTATATGTCAATCTAAAACCACAATTGCCTACCGCAAGTGCCAACCTGGGACTCATTAGTCGGCTGTTGTGTATCCATCAGACGTCGTTCCATGTGAACACGGACATCGGAGTTTAGCCAAGACAGGTACACAATAACAGCGCAGAGGGCCGATGATGACAACATGGTGTATAGTCCACTGGAATCCAATCCGGTATTGGAAAAGATTTGGTCAGTAAATTAATTTTGTCTACAGTGGGAGGTAAAATCGATTACAACAAGAAACTGCGGTTCGTATGGGGTAAAAAACAACTGGCAAAATTTATGGCTCAACGAATTTTCCATTGCGTGTGTGAGAAAATCAAGTTCACACGCTCTAAAAAGTTAAAAAGCATTTATCCCGTTTTCAGTAGCAAATGGTCTAGTAAAACTAAAAAGTTAAAAAGCATTTATCCCGTTTTCAGTAGCAAATGATTGAATACATAATTTTTTATATTGGAGAAGTCTGTAGCTTAAAAAAATGTAAATGCCTGTTGATTTTGGTAGGGGTAGCGCCAGTTGAACGACGAACAAAGTGTCGAACACCAAAAAATTAATTTGAATTAGCAATTTTTCAAATTAGCGAGGTTGCCAGAATTTGAACATCATCTCTCTCATTAAAAAAACAACAGTGCCAAATGAGCTACGACGCCTCCGCAAACTGCCACTTCACAATTGTTAAGGAATTATTAAACCAAAATAACGTAGGCAAAATGTTTGGTTTGGAATCTGCTGGGAAAAATCATTTTTATTGAGATGGGATTTAGAAGAAACCCTATTTACAAGGTGCTTAACCGCCCTCTCGCATTTGTCATTACCTTTTCCATTGAATATTGGACAGCATCGATTTTCTTTTTCGTTCATTTGGTAAGAGATATTTTCCCTGGGAGCCCAGTTAACGTAATTCATAGGTCCCTTGACTATTTCCAAATTGCCCAGCGACGTCGTTACCTTTATCGAGTGCACCCGGAAATAATAACTAGCTTGTTGTTGTGACAACAACCCATCTTTCACACCGTCAGACCGTTATGGGAAAGTTTTCGTGTATAAATATGGAGCTGTGGGAACAAGAGAAAGATATAAAAATTATGGACATGGAGCTTTCAATGCGATAACATGTTCTGCACCCACACTAACAACCTCACCATCTCAGTAAAACTCCAAGTTGGTCAGATGGTGACTATTCACCCAGTTAATTGCACGCATTTTGATATAATTTATGCGTCGGGCTGATGTCTCGCCATGAAACAATGTCAGCAATCAATTTTCGTGAAGTTATTTCACCAAGAGTTGTCTGCTCTCTAAACTTGTTACGTCACTGCAACATTACAACCCATTTGTGCCCCGTTGTGCTAAGCACCATGAGGGGTACAGAAAATCCTGTAGTGCAGGGACTACAGTGACTTAAAGAAAGTACATTGTTGCGATGTCATCGTGTAGTCAATGTGATGCAAGAACACGATTTAGACGGTCCTAAGTTTTTTATTTTTGAGGACTTGAGGACGTTCAATAAGAATATTTTATATGATAAAATAGATGTACGAGTAGATAGACTTTTGGATATTTTATAGGATGTAGATTCCAGAACGGCGCATTGCTCGCTCTTCGTCCAAACGAACCAAAATCCCATTGAATGAATTTAGAATATATTTTATAAACAGATTTAATTAATCCACAGCAGATCTGACCATTTCGCCTTTCAAAATGTAAAAAAATCTGAAATTGATGTCGTCTGAATAGCTCAAGAATAGCCGAATACTCAGCTCAACTAAATTCCCTTTCACAGAGAGGATTTAGGAGGCGATGGTAGTAATTACTATACACAGGAATTGCAGGACTACAATTAGAACTCGGTAACGAAGATTGTTTAAAAGGAAATTATAACATTTTCCAGTGAGATTCAAGTAGAATATTTATAACAAAATACATTATATGTAAATTATGATATCGCGAATAGATGACAGATTTTAAAAATTCAAGCTAAGGGAGGTTTTGAATCGAATGGTGCAGGACGACTTTGAACTGATTGCCGAATGGATTGATTCTCAACAAGTTGAAAACACAGATTATGGTATTTGCTCGAAAAAAGAAATGCAGAATAAAGATTGTTTCCCCCAAGTCGATTCTGTAAAAAACTTGGGTCTCCTTTTTAGTTCGGAATTAGATTGGAAACAATATCTTGATTTTTTAACATGGAAGCTCTGTATCTCAATATCATATATGTACAGAATCAGAAGCTCGTTGGGTCCTGCATTTCGATGTCAGCTTTACCATTCTTTCTTTCCTTCGTAAACCAGTACTTAATATTTTGGGGGTATGACACAGACAGACACATTAACGGTCACATTATCGTATCATTTTATTTCTAAAGAGCGTTACATGATATGCAGATATTGTACAAAATTTATGATGATCTCACCATCATCTGGGGCTGCACCGTGACCAGCCCCTGATGACGGACGTACCAATCGAAAGCTAGCTAGGGCCTTGTACTGTGTATGTATAAATTGCTGTACCGGTGCAGTCACCCACTATAATTTCGTATGTTACCACCTTCATATACCTGATATTGTATTTTTACCACTATATTTCCACTCGATTATGGTTTTGTATAAGTTAAGGTTTTATGGATTCTCTGTTTGTATTAGTGTTAACAACCACGCATTAGAGTGAATATTGGAACGCTGCTCATTAAACTCTTACTTGTAATAGTTATGTATGCGCACGTTTGTCGCCAGCTCTTTCGATGAGTTCTTTTCCAATTGTTCAATAATCTACCCCCCTGACGTCTCACTCCTATATATTTTTTAGGTACATATTGTAATTGTAACTATGATTATCGATTTTAATACGTCATCTACTCACGATATCATAATTTACTTGCAATGTATTTTATTGTTATCAATATTCTACTTGTATCTCTCAGGGAGATATTATAATTTCCATTTAAACTATCTTCGTTGCCGAGTTCTAATTGTAGTCCTGCAATTCCTGTGTACAGTAAATTCCCCTTTTCCGCCTCCCTGCTCGGTACAGCAATCCGGTTGCGTCAACACCGTCTAGTCTGGCACAGTGATTCCTATTTGGTCAAGGATGGCAAGAGGGAAAAAAACTTGAAACACGATGCGCGATGACAAGACCTAGCTTTGACTGAGTCTACTCTTTTGTCAGTCATGGTGTGTGCCCGCGCGCGGGAGCTTTCATTTTTTTCTTCTCCGCCTCCCTTTTGGAACTCCACCAAAGAATGCATGCAAATTCGCGATTTAATTTCCTCTCATATCGATAACTAGCTCACTTGGCACGGGGCCACCAATTTTACCGGAGTTCCGTGCGAAAATGAGGGCTGTCCTTCAAGTTCCGCAATAGACGTTCGTAAGATATATTAACAAAATGGCAGGTAACGATACAAATATACTCTAGATCCACGTCCTTTGACATTGGCGACGTTACTACAGTAGTTTTTCAAGATTATTTTTAGCATATTCTTTATGGACTCCTTTTTGCAGCCTCCACAGCACTGCGCGAACCCCTTCAAGAGATTGATCGGAACGAATTAACTTTGGAATTAGTAACAATTTTTAAGGATTTCTGTAAGAAGCCACTTATGGCTACAGATATTTCACTACCTAAAATATTATATCGTTCATCGTTAGTTGGGCTAAAAGAAAATTTGCATGCAACAAAATGTGAAAGCAAAATTGCGTAAGCGTAAGTTGAGGTCGTAAAAGACGCTGCGCATAACTGGGGACTACAAATAAGTCATCGAAGGAAAAGTTCGGCGAAGTTTATGGAACAGAAAAGATTCCAGTGTTATTTCTTTTGAGGACGACCCCCGGTAAACTACGTGCCGCCAGCAAGGTTTCAGGCTGCCTGGAGCCGACAATTACTGGCGCAGTTCCCGATCAAACTGTTTTCGCCATTAACGTAGAAATGGGGGTGCGCATGTTGGGGGTGTTTCCTTGTTTTTGTGAACGCAGACTTGGCCATTATAATGTTCGGTTCCGTGATTACTGCGCGTATATACGCGCTACGAAAAGGGATTTCCGGGCTAGAGATATCCACACTATTGGGATTTGCCAGAGCTGGGGAGCAACTGCTAGTGTAGGATCATCACAAATGGTGAAACGAGCGGTGCTGTCCGCTTCTCCGGAAGCAACTTCAAATTTATTTAGGGGCTGATTTCCCCCAATTTTTTATTTTCTTTTATTAGCATTTTAGCACCCACGTAATTTTTTTTAAAAAACACGCAACATTGAAATAGAGGAATAATAGATAGTTGGTCAAAAAGTTGATTTGGGTTCATCAAATATGTTTGTGTGGATAATCATTTTGTGCGCATAGAGCTATATGAATCTGTATTCAAGCGGATTTTATTCGATATCTAAGATTGTTATATAAAAAATAGCAATCAACCGACATTCTAACGAAATTTGAGGCTTTTTTTCACCAAATGAGCCGACTCTATTTCCCTTTTGGCAGCGCTTACTATTTCCTGATTAATAATTGCCCGAAATTGGTTTTCTTTTTCTTGAACACCTGCATTTGATTTTCTTAATTAGTTCTTATTGATTTGTTCTTGAGGGTCCATTTTCATCAGCCTAGACAAAACATCTAAAAAATAATTTTGTATTGGCAAGGGGAAATCGAAATGTTTAGCGCAAACGAAATGAAAAATCGATATTTTGTCTTCAATTTTTAGGGACGGTGGTCTCGATGTTCACGAGTTCGGTTCTCTGACACGTCTCCTGTTTTGCAACGAGAAAGGGAAGCCGTATGCCATTTCCGAACAACGTCTGGAAGAGATGTTCGCCATATTCGACACAAACGGGGCAAGTGGACTTTCGTATAAATAACGATATTTCATTCAGTTTTTTACTTTATGTCATTCATGCATTATTGACATTCATGTATACTGAATCACATTTGAGTAATTAATGTACATGTATGTTCTTCTCGCATTTTCAGAATGGCCTCATAGATTTGTCAGAATTCAGAAACTGTTGGAATAACTGGATTAGGCAGGTAAGAAAGTATTGCGATTGTGTTATTACATACTGACGCAACGCAAATGAAATCAATCTAGGGAGAAAATTCAACGTCCTGAGCACATATTATACAAGTATAAAAATAAAACATGGCTACCAAAGGAAATGATGAAATGAAAGGTGTCAAAACCGGTGCTCGTTGTTGAATACAAACGCGATACAACTCAAAACAGGATACGCAAACACGTATACATCTCAACCATTCTACCAGAAAGGAATTCGCCAACAGACACATAAACAGAGGTGCACGCCTAGTGGTTCTTTTATAAAACGTCAATTTAGATGCAACTCATTCCAGTAGCGGTTAATTGTAAATAAATTTGATTTATTCTCTCGAGTCTCACGGGAAAGAATCCCAAATTCTTTGCGGCACGAACGTGATCGATAGAATATGTGTATTGTGCTACACATGGAATTCGAAAAGATGGGGGCAGAGAATACCCTCCACCTGCTCAACCAATTCGAGTATTACACGAACACACGGGTATGTAGTGACTGAGATGCACAACACACTAGAGAACGCCTTAAAGACAATCCCGATCCCAGATTAGCTCGAAATGTTCTTTCAATCAATTACTGCTCAAATGTAAGAATTTGTCATTCGAACATTTGTTATCCGTTGTTTCATCCTACACTCATTATTAATATATTTGCATTCTCGGTCAAAACGTCTTTTTCTCTTTGAATTGAGGATTCGAAACATGGTGTGTGTTGGATTTATTAGAAAATTAATATCCATCCTGGTTTAGGAATTTCAGATTGCGGCCGGAAGTTCTGGGTTCAAAACACGGTTTGATTCGATTACTCGGTGCACCCCATTGACAATGTGATCAGTCAGGTCGATGGATAACCTGATGGAGGCAGTGCAGATCTGTGGACTCTGCGCCTCATTGAGCGGAAATAATTAAATTTTTGGCAGCATATAATTCAAGAACCAAATAGTCTAAATAATCTGTTAGACAATCACTTGGTGTCCCCTTCGAGCTACCCAATTTATGTGATCCTCAAAACAACCCATTCACCCTTCGGGCCTTTGGAAAATGTCCAACTCGCGTCTAAGTATATGGTTTAGATTTGCACCAATTCTCAATTCTCAAGTTGGCCCAACCCGAATTCGCACACTTGACTTAAGAATAAACACGCGACGCTCCCGATGGCCGGGGGCGGTCGTCCATACTAGCGTGTTCGCCCGAGTATATAGTCTGGATTTATGGTGCGTGCCGGCATTGCTAAATGGCCGTTTCAACGCGTGTACGCGCGCGCGAGCAATATTGGGCGCGTAGATGCGGCGGCGGCACCGGGGGCTTGCCCGCTCACCGTTTTCAACTGCCGGCCCACACGTCACCCGACCACCGTCAAGCACATGGCGTGCCAGCGTCTAATAATTATTAATTTATAATTAGCAACAGTCGCACCATCGGCTGGTTACTTTTCAATCACTGTCCGAGCGTTGCACAATCAAAGCTGTCTTTCCTCCCACCACCACCACCACCACCGTTGTGGCAATCTTTTTTTCTTTTGGCCTCACTCGATAGCGGTGACGCGCATCCGTTTATAGTTGGCATCAATTTTTTACGTCATTAAACGCGGACGAGTATACTACTAGTCTAGTTGATTTCGGTGGCCGTTTCTAGGGAAGTTAGTAGACCAGCTATAAAGCTCATCTGTACATCCGCATAACAAGAAAGGCGTTTCTTTAAGAAGCTCACATAATTTTTGGGGGGGGGACAATTAAGAATATACTTTTACACGTGTTCCAAGTACAACGAGAGAACTTCTGCGGACTTGAACCCGCAAAAATCCTACGATCTTGTAGGAAGACTCGAAGTAGAAGTAGGAATTCAGGTAGGGAAAGGATGTGGTTTTCCCAGTTAAGTCGTATGAATGAAATGTGCTAATTTATATTTAAATTTTGGTGGCCACAAAATATTGGTTGTTTGTGTTTTCTCTCATCAATTTAGGATTTTCTGTACCACTCATGGTGCTTAGGCACTATCCGAGAATCAGTTTAACCACGTACAAAAGTTCTAATTATATGCACAGGTGTATCAACACATTCTAAGGATTTTTAAAATGTGCACGCTCGTATATTGACTTGTACCGAAGTCTCCAAATTATATCAAATTATTGTCTTCCGAAATAAATACTAAAATATTCCTCAATTGAGTAACTGAAGTAGCCACCATTTCCGATGAATTAGTATAAGTTCCCCTAATTAACATCTTTTAAAATGTAGCTACGGATCTGGGCTTACCGGGTTTACCAGCATTGCAAAATTGCCAAGCACCAAGCCCCGATCATAGCTCGCTGTATGCAAATTAACTATCTGCCCAGGGCGCCTGTCTCGCCAGATAAGACCCTGGACTCAACTGCATATTTCAATATCGAGCGTGACGTAGAGGCTATGCCTATTTTGGTTGAATGCGCGTTGCACGCGTTGTATGTGGGTGCTGCCGTTACGTATCCATATACGTGTACAGGGGGGCCTGGCGCACCCGTGGCCACGCGCGCATCCGATGGTCACCATGGCAACGCCATGGCGGCGCCGACGCCATGACGTTGGGCACGCGATTTTAATGGATGCGGCAAATGACGACGCGGCACCACCATATGTATAGGCGTCCTCCGGCCGTGGTGCAAACGCACCGCTTCCGTGTCTTGCCCGAGTGATTAGAAATATGCGTGAAGCTGCACTTTGATCTTTAAGTTGGCGCAGTTTTTTTTTTGCTAACCCTACAAATCAAAAGTCTTGGGTGCAGTCACGAAAAACAGAGAAAGTAAAAATGCTAGCAGATTAAAGTAATCGAACTTCAGCTAGCCATAGACTGGGGCTCTGGGGCTGCTTTCGGGTATTTATTGAAATTGAAATAAACAATAATCGTGCTGTGCTATTTCTGGCACATGTTAAAGATCCCTACCTAGACTTAAGCTAGGCAAAATTACCAGATCGCATCCTGGCGGGTTTTAGGGCGGAAGCGGTTTTCCTCGTGGCCCGTGATCGCGGTTTCGATTCCGGCCGACATCTTCGGAATCAACGGTTGATTTTTATAACAAGTGTGTTTCTCCGTTACGATCCGTAACACCCTTATCAATTCTGCAACTTTTATTATCCATATTTGCAAGTTCACAGAACTGAAATGAGCAGTTTAAAAATTGCTTCAAGAAAAATATGCTGACAATATAATGAATAAGGTGATTCTCACTGGTTAGATGCACGGCCTTATCAATTTAGTCAGGTCAATAACACTTTTTTTTTCTCCCAATCAACTGTAGTTAACCGCACTACAGGCGTTCTGTACCCCACATGGTGCTTAGGTACTATGCGAGGGGCACGTCCAGTACCCCCTGGGATCGAAATTTTCGAGAGCCCATGCCGGGAATCGAACCCGGGACCGCCGAGCCACAGCTATTACTGACTGGGCAATACAGACTGAGCTACGACGAGTCGTACATTGAGCAAATGTTCAAGCAAAATAGCAAATCTTCAAATGACAGGTAGTGATGAGCAAGTGGAAAACCTAGTGAACCGTCCCAAGAAATAGAGATTTACGAAGATGCATATCAAGAACAATGACTGACCTCCAAAATTAATGTCCCACCCCCACCCCACCATATAGCCTTATCGATCCTCCGTATAAAAATACCTCGCACACAAATTTACGACATTGGCAGCAATAAAAAGATTTATACTGAAGACGGGACGGCATAAAAAAGGGACTACCTCCTGCCTTTTGTGAGCTCAAGTAATTGGGCACACACACAAACGGTGCACGATCGTCGCATGTTTCGTGTTACTGCAGTATGTATGGAGCGGTCGGAAGTCGATCGGTACACTCTTCCTCGGCCACGCAAACGCAATACAGTTTTTTGACATTATTGCCTCGTTGAGCAGAAATAGGGGTGATTACGCGAAGGAGGCCCAACCGTATACCTTGTCGGTGCGCGGACATTTGTCATTGCTCGCCTGTCAAATAACTCAACCAGCTAGCCATGCCCACATCCTCCAGAGACCCCGTAAAAGTGCACACCCTTACAGAATGGCAGCGACGCACCCTCGTTTGGCAATAAGGTTCTGGGTACTTCGCCAATAGTTAAGGCGACACGAGTGCCCACTGTGTCCCATCGTGTTCTGGAGTTGGTTTCTTCCGTGAGTAAGATTGTGAGTAAGATTATTCCACTGCGTTTCTGGGCGAGCAGCCCAGCGTAATTAAACACCCAAAGACTGCCGGACTTTTAAGAATCGTTTATTTTTTTTTAGCTTAACGTACTGAGAAAAATTATAGCGCTTTTGGAACACAATTCTTTTCGGATTCTTTCGTTGGCAGGGATAGGATAATAATTTTGTAGAAATATTTATCAAAATCTAGTAAAAACGTCACCCCAATGTCACCCCATGTTGAGTAAGTTCTTTCAAAATCTATTTCTAAAAGCAATTAAATTGTTTAACTTTAAGTTGTTGATAACGTAACGGAGCAAAAACATTTCTATTCAACTCAACGCAAACCTAACTATAAAAAACCAGCCCCTTGTACGTACTGAACAAATCATTTCAACAATGTCCAGTTCTTGTTGATATCTATACATTTTTTACACTTCAAGAAACCAAAACTAAAACTAATTTTTCCAGACGAAAATGTCGATATCAAATTATATTGTCTAGTGAATGCTACGCGCGGCCATTTTTGCTTTCCACGGCTCCATCGGATCAATGCCAACCCCCGCCAACGAAATCGTTCCCCCAATATTCCACCGTCGATACACCATACAACAAAGCAAATATGCCTGGTAGGTGGACCTCAAAATGTCAGAGTGCCAACTGAAGAGTTTTTGGGTGGAGTTGCTCGAGAATGTCGTGCGCCACGCCAATCACAAACCTAATTCGATAATTGTGTGTGTTCACATGTTTAAAAATGACAGTCCCGCTGCTTCCCCTCTCCCCTGGCGGACGATCAATTTCGGTACGGTAGTCTCAAGGGAGAGAGAGAGAGAGATAGAACACAAGCAAACTGCTCGATAGACAAAAGGCACCTAGACTTGCGTCAATGAAAATATGGCGTTTTTCACCCCTCTGTAATTGTGTTCTAAATATAGAAACCACAAATGAAAACGAAACCGTTCACCTAATGAGCTACAAAATAATAACAGTGCCGTGATTGTAACAAGCGCAGTTTGGGGGATTTCGAGTGGAAAAAATAACTGGACGTCAATGAAACTGAAAATTATAGATACAAGCATAAATATCAGATGCATGGAGAATGCGTCACTGGAAATTAGCAACAGTCTCTATAACAATCGTCAATCGTTTTCTAAAAACAAAAATCACATTCAAATGTGAGATCCAATGCCCCATTTTCCAGACTACTCTTCAAAATTAGACAGCATTCATTGTGATATTCAAACCAAATGTATCTACCAAATGTATGCTTTTTTTATTATTACGGAAACTGAACGCCGGATAATATCGTATCAACACGACGTTAGTCACGTTAACACATAATAAAACATGTGGCCACTGACAGCAAGGTGTAATAACACCTAGCGATATACAATTAGATAAAAGCGCTGGGATTCTACTCACTCGCGCAAATATAGCCAGGGCTCCCACATTTGACAGTTTAATCGTGCGCCGTTTAATCGATTAGCGACCGCTCTTGCATACATGCACGGCCAGAGAGCACATGTCGGTCAGAAAACAAGTGTTCCCGCCCACCCATCATCGTCTCCCTATGAAATTTACTGTCAACAACAACGTGTACTCTTGACGGGTACCGGGAGAAACACTGGAAGGCGGAAAGAATTGTTTTTTAATCACCGAAGTAACCGACAGAAGAGCGACCTAGTTTTGCACTGAGCAATCAACCATCCAAAACTACAGAAAAATGAGACTTAAAATCTCATGATTGCCAATGAGAAAGCGAAAGTAGAAATCTAACAACATCCCCAGGCTGGTAATTGAAAACCGAAGGCTCAACAAAGAGCTTCAATTAATTTGTCATTTTCATTCCTCAATTTTTTGGTTATATAATATAGCTGGTTTCGAAAAAAGCTAACTTGCCACTTTCGATACGGAGTTCTATTCTTCTTAGAACAATACAAATAAACAGAGATCGTTCGCAAGAGCAATATAAAACAAGCCTTCTAGATTCAACCTGAAACCAAAACATTTGACATGTCCATCTTATATAACGTCAGGCATCGACTTAAAATAAACTTTTCATGCGATCAGCGAATTTATTGAATTGTTGGACTTCTACCACACACGTTTGTTATCTTATGCTTAAAGCGTATATGCATATTAAAACGCATATGCGTGATATTGACCCTCATTCTATGACTTCAGCGCGAATCAAATCTGGCCAAGAATTTGAGGTTGTTTCTTTCCCTTCGCACAGATCCTGTTTCCGGTGAGCGCCCTGTGTGTGGTCGACGTTCAGAACGACTTCATCTCGGGTGCCTTGGCCATCCGCGACTGTCCGGCACGACAGGAAGGTCTGGAGGTGGTGCCAGTCACCAACCAGCTCATCGACACCGTGCAGTTCGACGCGGTTGTCTACACGCTGGACTGGCATCCCAGCAACCATGTCTCCTTCATCGACAACGTCAACGACAGAAAGATTCATAGCGGCAGCAAGGTGAGAAAATGGATATTTCGGACAGTCTTACGAATTGGGGGCAACTCGATGATAATAAACTAAGGACGTTTAAAGATCTAATAACTGTGATGATTATATATATATATATAAAAAACAGAAGATTAATGCCAACAAACACAGCAAAAGGAATAATGCAAAATTAAAAAATAACATCCCACAAGTGCGCCTTCCATCTAAAAATGTAAACTTGTCTTTTCTGTTTGGATAATCAAGTTTCATCGACGTTGATGTTACAGTAAATTTGTAACGTAACAGGAGTGTCATCAATAGTGCATTGAACGTTGGTGAAGATTAGAAGCGCGTGAAACTTAAGAGATGGTGCACACAGATACTTTTACTGTTGACGTGACGAAACTACAAAGATTTAAATTATACCATGTTAGGGTGAACGTTAAGCCGCATATAAATTCAACAGTCCTTCAAAATAATGATGTCACACAGGTTACAGCAGACAAGGCAAAGGTCTATGACACCATCATATTTGAGGGACCGCCGATGGTCAAACAAAAACTGTGGCCAACGCACTGCATTCAAGAGTCGTGGGGATCCAAACTACATCCAGAGCTGAAGGTAAACTGGATAATAAGACGAGGGTCATCCAATAAGTTCCACAAAACCAAGATTGGCATGGGTGACAATCTTTGCCCAACTATTTTCAGATTGTGGATGGTCCAGTATTTATTCACAAGGGAACGAACCCAGATATCGACAGCTACTCTGCCTTCTGGGATAACAAGAAGATGTCCTCAACGAATCTAAGATCAGAGCTCCAGCAACGGAATATCAGCGATCTATACGTTTGCGGAGTAGCCTATGACGTTTGCGTTGGTGAGAGTGCCCGAAACAAAATAAAAACCCAAGCTTAGCTTTCGAAACACCGAATCTTGTTTCGTTGTTTGAATCGTTGTTTCTAAACTAGCTTGGGTTTTTATTTAGTTTCGAAATTTGGTGCAGGCGCCACTACGATTTTTAGCCTAATGATTTAATTTGTATCGTTTCTTCGTTCTTTTGTAACGATTGGATCTTCGTATCTTACTGCTTTTAAACGATTTTGTTCTCGTCCAGAGTTACAATAGTTTTTATAATTTTATCAATTGCTCGTTACCAGCGGCCACCGCCCACCACGCTTTGGAATACGGATATCGAACTATTCTGATTGATGACGCCTGTCGCGGAGTCGACCCGGACGAGATAGGCAAGATGAAGACCAGTCTAATCAAGAACCACGCGGTTATTGTCAACTCGTTCCAGGTAATCCGTCAACATTGAGAATTGTATCACTATCGTCAAATCTTTTGGCAGGACTGACACATGAGATTCCGTCCGTGCCAAATAACCACATTAGTGGCTTTAATGCAAAATACTAAACTGAATATAACTGCAAATAATTATCATGGTTTTCTACAGGTCAAGGCGATGGTTCTCTCCAGGGACCGTCGACCGGAGTTGGGCTACATCGCTGCATTGAGTTTAGCCGGAAAGAAAGCCGAGAATTAACAGATTCGTCTGTCGAAAAAAATATATTTCATTTAGTAGCAGAGAATTAAGTTTTCTTTGTCGGGAGTTTATTTTTGTTTCGGTTAGAGGTGGTGGGACTGCGAGACAAAATGTGGCGTGTTATGAGGGACCAGAAAAAAAGCTTTCCCAACTGTTTTGTTTGAACCACACGGCTTAGTACAAAGAAAATAAGTAAATTGAAAAATCCAATCGTCCAGTCGACTTTCAGTTCGCTCGCACAATAACGGTCACTGTTTTGTTAAAGAGTACAACAATACTCACTAGAAGACCTTGAAGCAAGTCGCTTTACAATGTTCCGGAGCACCACCGAAACCAACGCTGCGATAATTACTGAAGGCGGTTGAGATTATCCAATATTATTTTATTTGTCCTCGTTTCCCAGGTAAACATGATTGCGTAAACCAGCGTGTACATGTGTATATCGCTTTTTGTGGCCTGTGCCTTCTTGCAAAACAGTGTCCGACATGCAGGGTTTTATAAATATGTAATCGAGCGCATAATATTATATAAGATTCATGGGCAAATTGGGCCGCACTCTCAGATTTCAAACTAGAACACTAATCACCCCAGAGTCCACATGCCAATAAAGTATTAATTATTGAGTTGCATGTATACCTTATTCCTCTAAAAGGTTAACTATAAATTCATGCACATACGTTGTTCTCATTAGTCGGATCAAGAAAATCCACATATCCGCAGGTCGATAATTCCGTCGTAACTCTAAAAGCACAGGGGTTCCTAATCTTAAAGGACCAAATTCATGTCCGAGGCAAGCAATATGGGGAAATTGAATTTTTTAGTCAGCAGCCATGACAAAAGGTAACTCGGGAAATGCCCAGTTCACACAGTTGAAATTAAAGTATTTATTTTAACTTATAATATCAAACTACGATTTTTGAAGCAGACAATTTCTATCGCCTGATTGACAGAAATAGCAACTTGTTGGGAAGTAACTATAACGACCCAAAAATTATATTTCTAGGCGGAGGAAAACTCTCCTGTAAATAATGAACCCCGCGTTTGAAGCGGTACCACCTCAAGTGCAGTGATAAGAAATCCGTCCAATAAGAATTGGTTCTCGTCAACAAATTGTGAGTTTAGTATAAAGCAGCCCTTCTCCTAGATGACCGATCATAATTGGCGTATTTGATATAGGCAGTTATTTTGCATGATCGGATGACCTGATCGTTATTAGAAGCCTCGAATAATTTTAGAACGTTTCCACGTTATCCGATACGAATCACCACCAGTGCACTAAAATTTAAGGCATAATTTTTCTGCCTAACTAAGACTATAATAAAATATCACTATACATAATGAACCGCAAAGAGAAACCCCGAGTATTCACAATGTCTGGAGCGTTATACTATTAGTAGGAGTTTCGTAAAGACATATTTGTTATGCAGTTCTGATTTCGTCGTGACAGGGTTCCAATTATAGCGAGCTTGAATGTACATGTATATAATTTCTGATAGCATAATATGTTTTTTCATAAAACATGGAAAAACAAATCGCCACATTACAAGTTCAGTGGAAAGTGAAGCTTATTTTTTTGTTCTAAAGAAAAACAATTCATTAAAATTGGCCTACATTGTACATGTATGTACTTTGTATAACATAGAATTTAGATAATCATAACATAAACAAAATTAATAGTTATAAGCAAAGAATTAAAAACTGACAAAGAATATTTTTAAACTTTCAACATGGAAGTTCATGCAGTAGACATTCCATTTTTTATATATTTTTAAAACTACCTATTTAGCAAGAACAATTATTGCGTCAAGCAATTAATAAATCACTTGCTGTACGTATTTTGTTTACTGACTCAGAATTTAAAATTCTAATCTTAATTAAAGACTGTGATTTTATTACGTTGTCTTGAATGTACCTAACCTGCATATGTATTTGTAATTCGGAAACTGAATAAAGCGAAAGCACATCTGCTTACTTAAAAATATCACACAAGAATATGATGCAGCGCTCATTTCAGGTTGACTCTAAGTTAGTTATTATTTGCATGTCGCCTCGAACATGACGAAATTGCAAACCCAGCATTAAACGAAATACACCATAATTTTTATCATACCTAACTTCCAGTCAATAGAACCAACGCAACTTAAACGATCGAGCCAACAATTCGCAAAGTTGAACAACGAAAGAGTCATTAATTCATAATTAAAAAGTTAATCTTTATAGATACTTATAGAACAAGTATTCGAGACATTTTACATTCTATCATGTTACACACTCGACATAATTAATTCGAATAAACAGAACGTCCAACTTACTTGACGTATTCAACTCATGGGAGCAAATCTTCGACAGAATTAACGGTGGGTTGTGAAGTGAAGAATCTCTCGATAGCTTTTTCTGCCTGTCCCTTCACTGTAAATGAATTAACTAAGATTACACAATTTCAAGTTAAAATATTGCTGGTTTTTAAAAATGAAATTAGTAGATAAGTTAGCACATAAAAATTGTGAATTTGAAAATGTGTATTTGCCATTTGATCGGCGAGGGTACTATCAATAACATTTTGGTACACAATAGAAAAACAAATATTTAAATTTGCTCAGCCAAGAAATCGTAAATACTTACGGTTATTAAAATCCGCATTAGTAATCAAACTGTGAGATATCTTTCTAGCGAGAGATTTGAACAAATCCTAAGAACAAAATACAATAATGATGCAAAAATTAAAAACTGATGCGTCACGTTTTCTGGCTACTGCTCATTTAATGTCTTACTATAATTGTGCTCACTTTGTCGGCTATCTTTCCCTCTTTAAAATAGGGGAGCAAGTGAGCGATCACAGCATCGGCCACTTTCTTTTTGTTCTTGTCGGTGGAGCTTGCAGAAGGCGTCTTTGGACTGGGGTCTGGAACGGTACCGGAGGATGTCTTTTTGGGGGTTCGGGGCGATGGAATCTTCTTCAGAGTGATGTTCCGCTGCGCTTCGACAATCGCGCGTGACTTTTCACCTTTGCTTTCGGGGCAGTGCCGTTTGGCGTGGGGTTCTACCGATGACTAGAGATAAGAAATGATAGGTAAATTGTCATTAAACATATAGCAAAACATAAGTGAACAAACACGGTACAGAGCCGTACGAGCTGGCGACATCTGACGAGTATCGACAATAAGTAATAATAATAAACTGAATTTTGTTATACGTACATCGTCGACTTTTTACATATTATTCGTGTGTGGTTATTTCAAAGCGCTGCCTGTAGTAGCCATCACTCGATTCATATGCCTTATTGTTATATTGCAAAACGACTTAAAACCTGGTCTCGCCCGCTTCGCTGACTAATTTCACTAAACTTTAATCTCACTAATTTTTATGAAACGACTGTTCATGAGATATTAACAATTTAGTAGAATTAGTTTCCGAAATAACACGGGTTCATTGATAAGATGCATCTCTTATTTAAAAAAACATGACTAGAGCCAAGTTCGCTATACGATTGTTAATGTGCCCATCGTGGCGCTTCTGCACTATATGATGGAACATACCGCCAAGACCCCTAGATAGAAAAAACGACGGTGGGACGTTTAGTTAAGTAGACTATTCGACGGAATTAACTCACCTTTACCGAAGAACTTCTTTTCCCGTTCAATTGTTCCCTGCCTTTGGAAGTCGCCCTCCTGTCGCTGCCGGTTTTAGCAGGAATGGGCACCTTCACTGACGATCGCGCTGAAGTGGACTCTATCTTGTCGGCGCACCCTGCACCAACTTCATCTGCCGTCGGCCCGACACCATTG
Source organism: Mycogona germanica (assembly GCA_034698785.1). NCBI lineage: Eukaryota > Metazoa > Arthropoda > Diplopoda > Chordeumatida > Chordeumatidae > Mycogona > Mycogona germanica. Next base: position 18,931 of record JAQGBY010000762.1, on the reverse strand, counting down.
CTGCAGGAGGCCTCACTCTTCTGCTTTCGCTGTTCGGGCGCTTTGAACTTCGCCGCCTTCTTGGCCACGTCCTTAGACATGTGGTGATGCGACTGGCCCTTAATGGATGCATGCATGTGTGACGGCCGCTTGGCCGGCGGAGGTGGGGGAGGGGGTGGGGGGCGTTCCGAGGGTGGTGGTGGTGGCAGAGAACGTTCTGAAGGTGGTGGGGGTGGGGGTGCGAAACGTTCAGATGGTGGCGGTGGCCGGTTTGGTGGTGGTGGAGGAGGCGGTGATGCGCCACTGTGGTGACTGACTGGTGGAAGTGGAATTAAGGTGGTGGGAATACGTACCCTATACGGGGGCAGTGGAGGGGACAGGGAAAGAGGAGAGGTTGTGGCGGGACAATTGCCGGGCGAAACACGAGACAGACCTTCCTGACCGAACAATGGCTCGTTTCCAGTCCCCCCGCGTTTCTTGTCATCCGGTTCAGGTTTGATGGTCTGATCGACCGCCGCTGAAGCCGACCCCAGCACGTACCCTCGTCCGGCCGACTCCCAGCATTGATTTACCTGGCCCACACTGTCTGCTCGCACAACGGTGGCGGACGGCGCCTCCCAACTGCCCCGGCGCCCAACTCGCGTGTCTGACGTCACCAATTCGGAAGCCTTAACAAAACCGGTACTGCGGTGGAGACCTTTGGTGACGGCAGAATTGCCCTCCAACGAAGAACCCAAGCGGTGACCCTTTCCGGCCGACTCCCAGCCAGGCGCCTTGACCGAGTTAGAAGAGGAACTTGATTTGTGGTTGAGTTCGGGCTTAAGACTCGAGGCCTTGACAAAACCGCCACCTGTAGTGCTGCGGTTCTTGACACTTCTGCAGGACGACGATGATCCGTACTCTCTGTCGCTGTCAAGAACTTCGGTACTGATGAGGTTTGAAGATTTGTTGAAACCGTCATCATTGCAAGTCTTACTAGATCTCGGACGTTTGCCTTTCCTCGAGGACGTCGAAGAGTCGTAATCGTCGCTATCGCCGGTCTCGGTCTGGTAGAGACTGGAGGCTCTGACGAAACCGCCGTTGCAATTCACGGAGGAACCGCCAGCGTCATCGCGTTTCTTGTGGCTCGACAGTTCCTCGACATCGTCCGAATCTTCCTCATCCTCTGAAGACTCTTCTGCTGTGTAGTCCGTTGGCGTACACTCTCCGCTCTCGTCACTGGAGGAGATGTCGTGGCGAGCGGCGGTGACGAACGAGTCCAACGTCATCTGTGGTGATTCCTTTTTTCTACCACCGCCGGCACCCGGTCGAGACTTCTTTGGCTCGTGCTTGCCGGCCTCCGATTTAATGCTCTTGCCTCTGTGACCACCAGATTCGCGTTCCAATTTCTCGCTCAGTTCTAAAAGGGACTTTTCCGGCTTGTAATTGGCCAGAGCGCCAAACAGGGTGCCGCTTGTCGTGCTCTTCTTAATGTCCTGGACCTAGGCGCAACAGAAATTAAGATTTGGACCAAAACTTGGATGAGGTTTGTGGGCTTGCGGTAGTGGTACCAATAGAAAACGAAATAAAACAATTTTTGTGATTCCTTCAGAATTCTGAAATAAGAAATTAAATAAAAATTGATTTTTTGAAGGATATATCGAATTCCTTTGTTTTAATATCTCATTTAAGAGTTACTCGTGGCCAGTTGTAAACCATTTCATGAGACAAAAGTATGATACGAGATGACTTACCAGGAAAGCAAACTTGCGCAGGTACAGCATCCGATTTTTGCTCTCTTTGAACACGCCGTACTCCAATTCGGTGGCACACATTTCGACGGACCGGTTTCTGAAAGGAACACAGAGATGAAAAAGCATATCAAACTTGCAATGGCGCCAGCAACAATAAGGCACTCAGCACCGATTGGCCCGAAAAGTCAAGTGTTATCACCGACTGGTTGATAAAAAAAAAATGCCGCGACAATGGAACGTTATAAAAAAAGTTTCTTACGGCATTCTCATGGCGGGATGCACGCTTCTGTCCTCGCAGCTTCGTAGGTTCCCGAATAGAGATTTCTCTAGGGTGGCCATGTACTCCTCTCGTTTCTGTGGCAGGACAAAATTACTAAAATATTATTGTGCTCAACAGTTGCGAAGTTTACAATTGATTCAAGTTACACACGAAATACTTCAATAGAAATGGGGAAATTTAATTCGCATGTTAAGACGATTTCAATCGCGCATAGCAAAGTCAAATTGTAGCAGCAAAATTGCATGGAAAATTTAAATTTGAAAAAGAACAATTACAAATTTTACTCGCAAGCAGCCCCCAAGAGAGCGGCCTATGGTGGGGGTCGAAAGAGCAGTTGGGGACAGAAACGGTTTTAATTTAAAAGGCTGTCACTGTCTACACACTCCAGGGAAACACGAGTTAAAATATGACGCAGATGTACATAGAAGCTTGTTCACAATTTTAGTGTGACCTCTTCTTCTACTTCTGTTAGGAGCTGGGCACATAATTTCCCCGATATCAACATTACCCCCTTCAGAATTCTGACCAGCAACTTTAAACTGATCTCCCTCCTACGATCTTCCAACGTTTCCCACCCTAATATTGACAGCATGTCTGTAACACTGACAGTTCTTCCAAATCTAACAAATCTCTCAGCTCTTCGCAGAACCATTTCAACCATATGAACAATTTTTCAATTTTTCCTCGATTTCAGTGGCCAGGACCGAAGATTGACGAAACCTGACCAAAACCCTAACAGTTATAACTTACTCCAATGGCTAATCCTGACACTTGATTGCTACCCGGGTTTATCAGACAACTGCTACTCGGTAATTGTGGCGTCGCGGCACTGATCTGTTGGGACTAGAGAAAAAAGGTCTAATTCAAGTTTCAAGATCATCAACTTGCTGTGAAACAGTCAAACGTTTGAAAATGGGAAACCAAGTGTAAACATACACCCCTGCGCAGTTGAAATTGCCTTTTGATGACCCCTTTTAGCTCCCGCGCTGCTTGCCTCTCCCTCGCCTCTCCGTCGTCCCCGCTGCCATCCGAGTTTTCTGCAAAAGTACTGGTGAAAACATAGGAATAAACAATTTTACATTCACCTTTCATGTTGACAAAAGAAGCACAATATCCTTTCGCGATCCATTTTCCTTATTTCGAAGGAACGCAATCACAGGCCGTGCTTATGGAAAAAGGGCGAATTACCTTTTGGTGGAGGCCCGACCGCCTTCGTACAGCTGCCTATAATCCTCGTTGGCGGGGCGCATCTTGCCACGGCCCTTGCTCATGGATTTCTGCATGACCGAATAGTTGAATCCGGTGAGCTGCTTTTCAACAGCCTTGATGTTATAGCAGACATCACACATTCGGTTGCAGTCCGGCTTCTCGTCGCCGAAATACTTGGTAAATGCCAGATGACGGCAACTGCAAGGGAGCAAAAATATGAAACATAACCATATAGAAAATGACAATAAGATGTCGAAAGACGTGTAATGGGCAAAATGAATTAAATCAAATGACAAATACTCGTACACTAGAAAATTGTTTTTATTATTAAAGAGCTCCTGTAATTCAACCCAATACCCTCTCGTCACTCACGAGTGTGGCTGTGGAGAGCCACAATTCATTATCACCAAGTTTGCATGTTTTCAAGTCTTTCCTGTCATGTGGATCACCTGAGACACAAATTCCAAAATATAGGTGATCATGTTTTTAGAAGAGCCCTTATTATCCAAATAGGAAGATGGTAAAAGCCGATTGTAGTATTTAATTAAATTGATGAATTACAATCTGAGTACGGCTACACCAAAACTTCACGTTTTCGTTGAAAGACCCTTGTAACCGTACTCAGATTGTCGTCCATCAATTTAATTAACTCACGTGTGTTATAGCCCTTATTATGGCAAACATGATATATATAATTATGAAACATTTCAGTAGCCCCCAAACAGCAATAACTGTATCTTGCATTGTATAATTATCCACAAATATATTACAAATAAGTCAATAGTGATCTATTTTTAATTTATATATAATACTTTCACGTACCTCACGGTACTGCAGAGGGTCACCATATGCTCGAAATCCTTGCATCCATTCTTGGCCTGATCTTTCCGTTTCTGAGACTATAGTAGACAGGAATAAAACTTTCATTTTATTTTAGGATAAAAGTGTTGATAAAAAAATCCGATCAAGCAAGAGTAAAAATAAAATGGTGGTGGGAGCATGAACTACCTTGGCCCTGGACACCTCCTTCCGTAACAAGAATGCAAGCGAGTCCACTTCCTTTTTACTGTAGTAGATACGACAAAGCGCTCGCTTTCCATCACGACCAGCCCTGCCAGATTCCTTTCAAGGGCACGATAAATATTTCATAAATAGACAGTTACCAGAATTTCTGAAATAATAAATCAATTGTATGCCCACCTGATAGTAGGCTGGTAAACACTTGGGTACGGTCCAGTGGGCCACGAACCTTTAATTAAATGAAATCGGAAAAAGATAATAACATAAAAATTTAATTCTATGAAAATACAGTCAAAAATAATTTTGGGAAATTTGGATCAGCTTACCTAACAGACGCCTTGTCGACCCCCATTCCAAAGCTGATGGTGGCAGCAATGATGACAGTCTGTCCCCTGTCCCAAGAATCCTGTACCTCGTCCCGATTCTTGATTTTGGAGTTATAGGCTTTGGTGGGCAGACCGAGTCGCGTGAGACGTCTGGCCACCTCCTCTGTTGCGTCCTTGGTACGGCAGTACACGATACCGCATCCTCGGTTCTCCTGCATACAAGCATTGATCGAATTAAGTGGCCACTCAACACGATATTTTCACATTTCTCAGGAATTCGACTTACAACACAGTGCTCTGAACACAAAAGGATTAATAAGTTCTCTGTACACTCAGGAAAAAATAAATTCTCTTATATTTTTATTTGGTACTAAACAGTGAAAATCAATCTTCTTATAACAAAAGCTGACCCTTGAATAAACGCAACAGCTACAACATTATTGTTGAAATCCAAAATAAAGTAAAACCTCAACATTGGCATGTAAATCACATAAATGCAAAAGAAAACATATAAAAATCTTAATCGAGAACAAGAGCTTCGGGACAGACCGAACGAAAGAGACGAACACGAGTGGCGGACTCGCCTGTTTATAATAATATTTTAGTATTATTTTTAATTGAACTGGTAATTACGAAAAATACAGAGTTTCGAACAGACCGGGACTTGAACACCGGATCCCTGAACTGCCGGTCCAGTGCTCCAATCACTTGAGCTTTCGTTCGGTCTGTCCCGAAGTTCATGTTCTCGATTAAAATTCACACAGACGTTCTGACAAAAATCTTTTCCGCCATACCGGTTTCTCGTCCATCCAATTGGATCCTAGAGCAGTTAAGGCAAACGTCTTGAGATCCTCGAAGGGGTCTTTCAGCGCGTCCATAAATATAATGTCGTAGAAGAGATTCGATCGGAAACAACTGAACTTGAACTTAGCCACGGGCTGTCGCATATGAAGCTGTTTCATTATGTCTTCGACCACCGTGGCGGTGGCAGTCGCAGTCAGCGCCACCCAAATGATGTCCTTGAACAGGGCATGCAGCTTGCCTAGTTTTAGGTAGTCTGGCCGGAAATCATGACCCCACTCGGACACGCAATGGGCCTCGTCAACAACAAAGTAGGCCACCTTGTCGAATTTGTGGAGAGACTCCAGAATAACCTAAACGGTTAAATAATAATGACTAACAACATAACATTGCATATCCAAAGTCAATCCCATTAGTGTGCTTTGTTTTTGGACTCCACCAACTTAATATGGTTTGGATAATCTATATCTTTAAATTGCTTAACTAGTCTATCTATTTTAAAAATTGAATATGCAACGTAAGCTTGATTAATCAACATATTTTACAAATATGCCACCGTAAGTTGCTGCAAAATAGGCTTTTTGCCATGTTCCATCGGTCTTGCCTGAAATCCGATGGACGCCACCTGTTCGGGTGTGACGTACAACAATTTGGTCTCCGTCTTTTTGGCCTTGAGATCGTTAGTCACTCGCTGTCGATCCTTCATGGCCATGGTGGAATTGATGGTGGCGCAGCATACGCCGTACTTGCTCAGATGCTCCATTTGATCGTAGATGAGGGCAAGCAAGGGAGACACGACGATGGTCACCTTGTTCTCCTGGAGAACGCCGGGCAACTGGTAACACAGAGACTTGCCGGAACCGGTGGGCATGGAGATGAACACATCTTGTTTAGCTACAAAAAATTAGGAATTTTGGGATATTTATATTCCCCTGAGATATTGTCACACAAAAAATACATGACTGTCATCTCAAACTAACTGGACTAAAATGTTATTTTTTATTGATTTATGAATCGTGTAACAATAAGGATAACAAAAAAATGCTATTGAAACAGCAAACTTGTACTTTATTTTCAGTATGTACAGTAGCCCACAGACACAGGACATTTGAACACATGAACATTCGAAGCGAAACTGCAAAAAACAATTGTTTGGATACGCGCTAAAGAAACGGGGTAACTCTTCCATCTAAGGCCGCTCGCTTTAATTTCCACATGGTTTATGCAATCTCTAGACTAATATTTTCTTTTGCACTAATCGTAGATAAACTAATAGATAACTATACGATGAATTAGTTGTCGGTTTAAGCGGAGCTAGACAAAACTTTTAATCGGCTTTTCTCAACAAAAGAGACCAACATTTGGGGAGGCCTAGTAGGCCATGGTATTGACGAAATATGACACCTACCTTCTAGAATCGCTTCTATCGCCTTGCGTTGAAGAGGACTTTTGAAGTCATCAAATCCAAACACAGACTTTAATGTCTCCTTCACAGCAATCATGCTGCTCATTTTCAAATGCAGATTAATTTGTTTTTGTCCATGAATAGCATCCTAAATCGCACACGCGAACCCAAGAACAAGAAAGGTCTCGTCAGTTCACATTTAGCTTTGAATTATCCCATCTAGATTTAAAGGGATGCGTTAATATTGTAGCAATGTTTAAGGCGAAAAATCAAGAGGGACGCAACAAATATTCCCGTACCCCTAGGAAATTCGGATTACCATTCATGTGTGTATTCCGAGTTCACACGCGTGTATAAACACAAGATACAATTTTTTACAGACTACGACACAAGTACGCAATATTTCTGTATTCAAAGAAACTGTTCAACCTTTTTCAGCAACTTGCCTTTTTTGTTGTTTTTTGGAACGCTTTTTATCCGTTCAAAAAGACGATTTCGACTTTCCAATAATTTTTTTAACCAAGCAAACCATGAACAAATTCATATTTACAAACCCCGCCAAAATTTGCGCGGGATATTCAAATTTAGTGAAGCTCTTTAAAACCAAACCCTAACAACGCAACCACTTGAACCGAAAAACTGATAAAAAACATGAAATAAGGCGCCACAAAATGTCAACATCATGTAACAAGACTTTAATACAAGTGATCCTTGCTTTGTTGCAGTCTGGATTCAAAATTTGGAAGACCATACCCATGACCCACCCAGCATTCAAATTACAATTCCCCGCTCGTGTGAAACTTCCAATTGGCTGGCTGAAGTAATGTAGCCCCAAATTCCACCTTGGTAATAAGCAATCAGAAATTCTTTAAAGAAATTCACGACTTCAGGTTCAACTAGATCATCAAGAGTCATGTGTTCAGCAAAACTTAAAAGATCGCCCAAAGTTTTAATAAAATGTCAATCAAAATCATATTTCTGTAAAAGCTGAAACCTCAATTTCGAGATTGAACGAAAATTGAACATTCCACCTGCATAAGACATCTAAACAATTCACGACTAGCCGACGACAGGTTATTCCAATAGCACCCCATTGCTCGCAGCCAAATCGCATTTAGATCGGTGCGACGAATGTGGAGATTATAGGAATACATGTTCATAGACTAATAACAAGTCAGTTAGAAAAACATGGATTTATTGCAATACTCATTATTTTATTCGTGGACATTTGATTCTTATTACCTGGGCCAATTAATTCGTTTGAAACGTGGCTTGAAAGATATTACATAATCAATACAAATAGGACCCTATCGAGTGAAACTTGGAACATAAATTTTATCGTCTCTTCGAGATTCGTGGATTTAGTTCACATGTGCTCGACAATTAAACCTTATCAGTCTGGAAGAACACATTTGAAAAATTGTACAATTGAAACACATTTGAAATAATTGGACAAGTTATCGCGGCCCACACGACAGAACCAGAACTCGTAGTATTTTAAAGCGACATTCACGGTATTACTGGTCGAAATCGGAATACACTCAGAAAGGAATCAAGGTGGAAGCAAGAAGATCGATTGAAGATGGGGCGGCATAAAGAGAACGACAAAAGTGAACTTGTAATCAATTAGCCAGAGCGGCAAACATCGGGGTGGAGAGTAGATTTCGGCCAACCGACTTTTCCACCCGCAACACCCATTATCACAATGGACACCAGCGCCACTTAACGACCACATCGGCAAAATGCTTGAGACAGTCAGATCATGCCTGTGTGCTGGCCAACCAGAAATCCACAGAAACCCCCATCGAGGTGCTGATGGACACGTAGGAGATTGAGGGGTGTCTGGTGGGGGGGAAGGGGAAGGGAACCCACACGCAGTCACCTGAAACGACAACACCCCATCCTGCAGAGTCTGGTCATAATAGTGAGAACCCTATATTCACTGCCAACTTGATTAGGGGAAAAGTGACCAGCACAAAAACCCAAATCCAGTCCGTCAAAGTTCTCGAAGGTGGATCTATCACATTCGGTATCCCCCTCTCACATACAATAATACTTCCCAGAACCTGCCCCAGCGGCAAATACCTGCAAAGTCGATACGCCTTCCTCCCCCACCCACGCAGTGATCACCGCGCTTTCCGCCCAACAAGAAGTCCAATCAGGGAAACACCCCCCAAGGGGTACAGGTGATGCAAATTAGTTGCGCTTCAACTTTCCGAACTTGAACAGCTTTTTCTTCTTGGGTTTGTCGGGTTTGATCTCCTCCTCGACGGGTGAGGCGCTCGACGAGTCTGACTTCTCCTCGCTCACCGGTGGCGTGGACGTTCCCACACCAGAAGTGGCCACCTGCACGCACGTGGCCACGCCCTTCATGCTCAGCCCCTTCTTGGGTCGTTGCTGCGTGGCGGCAGTGGCGGCATTAACGCTGTTTTTGCCATTCTTCTCCATGTGGTGGAGAGGAGCCGTTCCCGCTTTCAACGGCCCGATTGCCCCCGAAGCTGAAGAGGAGGAAGACGACGAGCCCAATACGCCGCCCGCTTGAGCGGCCGCCTTTGCCGTGGTCACATTGCGAGAGTTCAGCACGGACTCAGAATAGAAGGTAGGGATGATTTCGCGGGGCGGCGTGGCTTGATCGTGGCTTATCGACTTCTGATTCTTCCACACCAGACCCCGGTCACCGCTCACGCCGGCTATCGAGGACAGGACGACAGAGGCAGGCCGCTGCGGTCTCGGCTCCTCGCCGTCGGGCGTGGTCTCTGACGTCAAGCTATTGCCGCTGCACGAAGAAACATAATAGTTAGGAGCGCCCCACATTTCCAAAAAAACAAGCAAATGTTAATCTTTCAACTGAAATGAAAGAGACCGACAACACATAGGCAAAAAAAATACTTTATAAACAATAACCTAAAAAATGACAAATTAATTAATAATTAATAAATGAAATATTAATTTAATTGGAGACGCTTATGTAATTTTTGGAATTCTACCTTAATTAAATTAAGGCTCGTTTTAGATAGCAGAAAAACACGCTTGCCTTCCCACGATGAAGATCGTCCGGTGGTTGGCCGCTCCGCCAGTGCCAACGTGGCCCTGACCCGGTATCTTGTTGGAATCAGAGAGGGAGGAAGTGGATGTGCTCAAGCTGTTGTCGCTGTGTGAGTTGCGAATGACGGCCTGCGATACAGATTCAGAGTCGTCCACTCCAGTAGAGTTGGTGTGATGTGTGTTGCTCACCAGCGTGTGGTTGCCTACACAAATATAAAAAACAATCCAGTGTAAATCCAGCCCGTCCGTTTCTCCACAAATCAAGAACGACTAAAAGCGAAATTGTTTCCTGAAATGCAGGAGCAAAGCCTCTATAAAAAAAATAAACATATCCAAAAATAAAAACCAAAAAAGAAAGAACAAAGAAATTTCAAGTGTGCTTGCATTAACTTACCTAGCGACGTGGTGGAGCCGACTGTGGGACTGGACAACGGCGTAGGCGCCATCCCGGTGGGCGTGCTCGTATGCGACGCCGGATGGTGGTGATCGAAGAGGGAGCCACCGCTGTTGTGGTGGAGCAGCTGCGGTCGCTTGGGCGGGCTGACGCGCGTCGGCACCTCATTGTACATGGTGGCTGACGTGTAGGAGGGCGGCACTGGAGCAAGAAACACAGTGGCTGACGTGTGGACTAGCTGCTGGACTGTCGCGGCGCCCGGCGCGGTAACGGCGTCAACGAGACGGGGACAGCGACACGATGGACGGACGGATGGGCGGGCGCGGGGAGGACAGCGGAACAAAAAGCGTCGGGAAAGGGGAATTTTGTGGAGCAGGGAGCGGAGCAAATTACCAACCGGCGGAGAAGCAGAAATGAACCAGAGGGAGTGACCGGAAACAAAAGAGGAAATAGAGAAAAGAGTGAAGGATGGAAGGAATAATGTTATGATCGAGGAATGGAACTAAAGGCGACAAAATAAAATGATCGGTCCACGTGTGCCGTTGCCCACAACCCAAATGTTTAAACGAAATTTCATAGAACCTGCCACTAAAAAAACAATGTCGCAAAATTTGCCTTTTCGCAATTCTCGCGGCAACTAAAAAATAAAATAATGGAATTTGATCAAGTCTTAATGTGGAATCCTCAGCTTAAAAACGGGGAAACATTGCGACTAATTAATGAAAGAAAATCGATAAGCTGGTAGATTCGAAGAAGCTCTAGTGACAATCGCAAACATTCTTGCTAATAACCAATTCTCAATCGTAAAAATAAAAATCAGTAAATGAATAGATTGATACTTATTTACAGATTTGTTGAAAGTTGCAGTCACAATTATGCCTAACCAAAAATATGTGTCAGTTTGTCAAAGTTAATGTAACGTCCTTAGAGAATATTTGATTGACTTTAGTTAGAACGCCAACAACGTTTTAAAAAAACGCTGGAAAAAACAATGATGTGTAATTGGCAAATGACATTTAAATAAACAATTTCAATTTTAAATAATATGTTACCATGCTACAATCATTCAAAAATTAACAATTTAGTTAGTCATTTCTTGAAAGTGCGTTTTTAATTAATTTGGCGACTAAATAATTACTGAGGAATGAGTTAGTTTAGGACACTTTATGCTGTGTGTTTAAGAATGTATACGTGCGTCACAAATGAAGAAATACATAGCAACATTAAAAAAACCAGGTATTCACTATTGGTTGGTGAATGCTTCGATTAAATTATAATACTGGGATATGCTAGTTATTTGTAAATACAGGTACTTTCATAAATACCAAATTACTTTTAAAAACGAGTAGGTGTGCATTCGTGTATAAGCGTTCAATGAGGGGGGTTAAAGTCATATAGTGATGAACGGAGACTTTTCAATTTGAGTTTTGGGCAAATACAAAATATAAGGAGTCAAATTCGTTGAGATAAAGTTTTGAATATTTCCTTAGAGAGAAAATGAATATACACTTACAAGAATTATACCACCAGCCCATCTTAATTAAATCGCGCATTTACATGTGCAGCACAGTAAAACTTCCATTTCAACGAAAAGCACACACAACTGACTTTAGCCCCCTCACAACAAACCGAAAAGTCGTGTTAACGGAATATTAGTGCTCTACAAAAATATACAAAAACGTCAGAGAAATTAATAAAATTCCAAAATATAAAAAACTGTTCAATATGGTTATTCGGTATATTCAAAAGAGAACTTAAAATGTTTAAAAAACATGTTAAAATAACGTATAAATTAAACATTTTAATAGATGGTGTGTGATTTATGATTGTATGTATTTCTACTAGGGCAACTGTTGTATATGAAAATTAGTAGACAAAATTAACCACTTTTGATCTCATTTATAATGAAGAAATTATGGTAGAAAGAAATGGTAAACGATGGTTGTCATTCGGTGGGCACCTTTGTAGTTTTCCATCGAATGGTTTGCTATGACGAAGCCTTCCGAAATGACAGGCACTTAACAATCTAAGTTGGTCCAACTTGGCCTGGAATATACTGAATAAATCATCTATCTAAATGGTGCATGGAAAATCTTACCCAAAGAACTTTTTTTTAGTTAAAAGGCAATTACTTAGCCATTCAGTTTACCGCTTAAGTTTAGCCAAAGTAAAATATCAATCCCAAGATTAGCACAATTGAGAAATCTAACTGTCTATCGAGCGCGTAACTAACGGAAAATATGATAATAAAATAAGACCAAAATAGGACTAACCAGATATCTTCGGAAAACGAGAGCTCGGTAAGTGAAACAGTAGAGTAAATTTAGGATTTGTGTGTGTGGTGCATTTTTTGTGCATTTCAAAACAAGACAAGCTGGTAAAATACTAATATTAAATCCGTAAAAAAAATTCATGTGTTGGTATTAGTATGCATCCAATGAAGAAAAATAAAGTTAAGAAATAAAGTTTAAAAAGAAATTTGGGTTAGGTAGTAAAGCAAAGCCTCAGGAAAAGGCAGTCTGCAGCTTCTAGCAATTTTTCGTCGAGTCAGACAGGGAAGGCGAAGGACATGCTATCGATAACATCAATCAAAGAAATACAGTGTGACACATGAAAAATAAAAACAACGAAGCGACGACAAAGAAAAAAGCCTCTCCCCAAAGATCCATTTACCTAGTAACCGCCCGCCCCCCTCCACGCTAAAAAGAAGAATTTCGACATGCTCTTCGAACGGGGAAAGGACATCACACTGTGAAATCTAGGAGATTTGCGGAAAGGTGGATCAGAACATAAATCAAGCTAGTTACCTGCGTTGGAGGAGAAGGAGACTGTGTCGTAGTCTTCATCAATATCCTCGACGCTACCATCTAAGAAAACACAGGTACATCATAAATTTTCTAGCTTAACAAGTTAAATAAATTGAATTAGGCGTGTAGGAGAGTTTAACTGAAAAACTGAAATACAGGCTCCAAAATCCGAATGTTACGAATGCAAAGGCGATTAAAACTGTTATAACACACAAGAAAAATTTAAACAGAAAGATACCGGCAGAAAAATTACAGACTAGAAAAAATGAAAGTGCAGATGTACTCACTGTGAGGAATTTGGTGATGCATCATGCCATCCTGACGAATGCCAAGTGCTATTTCCAATTGCTTGATACCAGGATTGTCGATAATCGGGAAACTGCAGAGCTGCTCTATCTGCTTCCATCTATTGGTACGCTCCTTCAGATCCTGGGTTAACTCTTGTAAGGAAGATCTACATTTTCAAGACAAATATCACGGGCGGTCAGATCTGGCGAAAAAAAGGCGCTCTACTCGTGAAGCTCGACTGTTTACGACTGTTTCAAAAAATTATCACGCAGCAACTACAGACAAATAAAACCGTTAAAAAAGAAATAATAACTGTGCATAACACTTACTTGGCTTGGAAAATCCTACTGTCGACATCGTCGATTGACGTACTGTGTGCCAGCCGAAAAGATCCGAGCAGTGTTGACTTCTTTCGACTGAACTTCGCACACTGAAATGTACACATTTTTGAATGAGCAAAGTGCATTGGATGACAATCCTCAAATTTAAATATAAATACAATGGGACAAATGTGATATACGATGATTTAAGTGGCGCCCTCAACGTCTACGCAATTATTGGCAAGCAGGCGTGGTGAACAGATCGAGTAGCAAATTGCTGGATTAGGAAATACAAGTACGCTATATTCTCTTTGCAGTAACAAAGAACAAAAAGAACACTGACCGCCTCCTTGGCTGCCAGCAGCTGGCCGTCGGCGTCCGCCTTCTTTCGGTTGAAGTATCGCACTTCGATCTCGTAGGTAAGCTGTAGGTACGCCTGCAACGAAGGCATCGGGTACCAACGATTGTCGTCCAGTTGTCTTTGCGCTTGAAACAGCCGATCCTTGTAGGCCTTCAACTCCAGCTCCATTTGGTGGACTCGTGAAGAATTGGCGTCGTCCATGCCGTCACGCGAATTGGCATCGTCATCCTAAGGAGGAAGATGTGTTGATAAGTTTGAAAAAAATTTAATTCCCGACTCAGACTCTCCATTATTTGATCCCGGTGTACTTGTGAAAATGTGCACCCAAGAGGGGTACAGAAAATCCAGTAGGGCAGTGACTACAGTGAAGGGAAGAAAAAAATTAAAAAAAATTACAGGAGACTTGTTTTCACTCAAATTTCTTACTTTGCCCTTGTCTCGCAGCTGTTTCTCCAATTCCATCTTCTGTGATGTGACATTTTCGGTAAGCTTCTTCGCCCGATCAAGCCTTCATCATTCAAAAATTAAAAATGTATTAATAAATATAATATACTATATACAACGACAATTTTCGCTCCTCTTCCAATAAAATTGTTTTGTCAAACTTCCAGGGATCCAAGGTTCAACTCCCGGTCCCTTCGAAACTATTTTTCGCAATTACTAGTTCAAATTAAAATAGTAAATTATAAAAGCGAGTACGCCACTCGGTTCGTCTTTTCATTCGGTGCTGTCCCGAATTCAACATATCTGTTTAATATTTTCGTGAAAGAAATTCATTGCTCATAAGAGAATCTTACTCCTTTTGCATGGACTGCAGGTGGTCCTCCGCCAGCTGCAAATGTTTCATGTTCCGGGTCACGTGGTACAGCTCCCGCTTAGTGTCCCGGTTCTGAACGTATCCGAACCAGCCCACACCGACCAACACAAAAACGAGCGCAATCAGGATGCTGTCCTTCACGAAGCTATGATCTGTGCGTGCAAATCACGGAAAATGCATGCACCAAAAAGATTGAACCTAAATTTATTACAATGCAATCGTTATGCAACTGATTTTAAGTTAACTCCCTTCCAAATGCTAAGAAGGACCATAGACAGTTGTTCTACACGCACCTTTGGGTGGGCCAAACAATACAATGTCTGTAGCCTTCAGTGCGATTTTCCGCCTGTGAATGCTGTCTTTGATGCCTAACGTGTTGAGATATGTTGTGCTGGATGCCAATCTAAAATAAACAATCGAAGAAACTGATTAGTTAAGAATAACACCTACAAAGCAATGACCTGAAACAAGAATTGCAATTCGCAATCTGCTCTCGGGCCAGTCAGGCAAGTAATAAATTGATAAAAAAATATATAAACCCTTAGCGGAAAAACAAGAATTGAAAAAAAGTGATTCATCAGATATCGTTATCAAATAACACTAGTGATTCACGCAGAACTATCTAAAAACTTCGAAGAAAACCTGCAATTTAATTCAATTTCCCAGTAATTATCGTAAAAAGATAGCTGTACCTTTAAATCTCATTGTCATTGTATAACCATGGGCCCTATAATTATATTTCTTACTTTGGATCATGGATAACCAGCCCATTAATTATAATTCATACAAAGGATAACGGTTAGCCGCCAGATGTATTAACTTCTTACAATAGATGAATTAAGGGCAGCTGATTAAACATACTTATTATTATAAAGATTCATTGAAAAGTGTCAATTGCTATCCTGATCCCCCCATATTTTCGGCCCCCGCCATAGGCCCTATCCGGGCTGCTTGTGGGTACATATTGTATTGTGTTGTATTGAAATGCATTGCATTGAACTAGGCAAAAGTGAAATCGCACCAGTGATTTTAATGTTAATTTTAAATTCCTGTTGTGATTTTGCTGTAAACTTTTGTTGTTTGTATGAAATCGATTAGTAAACACATGTTTTTACATGTTTCCGCATCATCGAGTGCGTCAGCGATCCAAATATATTTTTTCTCACTTGACAAAAAGTTCGAGTAAAAACAAGAATTGGGAAACGTGTTTAAATGCCCGCCCGTGCCGCATGGACGAAGTCTGGGGCCGAATATTTACAGAATAAACTATGCTTGAAGTACTGGTTCATAATTTATACATCTTGTACAAAAGTTCATTAAACCTGATCTGTATAGATAACTGAAACACAACTGTACATAATCATACCCCCGATTCGATCCCGTGGTATTGGTGAAAAGGTGCCCCCTCACATAGTGCGTTAATGCCTAAGCACCAAGAGGGGTACAAAAAATCAATAACTGTAACAGTGAATTTTAAAAAATATTAATAAATAGGCCTCCTCCGGGGCTGCTTGTCTACATATTTAACTATGGATTGGTATCGCATTAAGCATGTGCGGCGAACGGAAAATTTTGAAATGTGCTCATGTGAAATTTAATTAACGATAAATATTTTTTAGCTGAGCGCAATACAAATGATACATATTTTTTGTAAAAATATTTCGAATAACTTCTGTTCGCTTTTCCAAGTTCCCTGTGCTTTGCCCAAATTTCCAATTCCTTAAATATCAGTTACACATTCTTCGTCAGTAATCGTCTCTGCAAAGGTTGGGTCGGCACATTGTTCGGCACACACGCTGTATATCTCGACACGACAAACCCCACCAACAAGCATGGCAAGACGCAAACAAACAACAGATAAATGAATGCATACAAACGATAGGTAGTGTTGACTCACCTAGGCAATAGGGATCCATCGACAGCATTATCAATGAAATTCGACACATACTGAGGCAACTCCACGCTCTCAGAGAGCCAATTGGCAGTCTCCTGTGCCGTCCAATTGTGAACTGAAAGAAAATATTATTCAAAGACGTTAAGGAAAATTCATTTGGATAATCACTAATCGGTGAATAGAAACCACACAAACACAGCCTTAATACAAGTAAAAAGCCAGATAAACTTGCCTTCAGATTTGCGCCAGGCTTCCCACAATTCTCTGATGGTGATCGGCTTCTTGTCCAGATGAAATCCCCTCTGCCGATCTTGTCCATTTTCGTATTGCAATTCTTCCCTTAAAAACTGAAATCAAATAGGGGGAGGAGGGAAATATATTAAGTTGAAGCCATTATCTTTATTTGAAAGAACGCAAGGAACGCCTACGACGGGAATCTAACTATGAACCGTCGCATCACAATTCGGTTTCTCAACCACCGGTGCTAAGAATAGTTAACAAATTTACATTTTTGTGTTGTACGGAGTTACGGTTACAGTACGGAACGGAGGAAACGTGTTTTTTTAAATACCTCATTTCCAGCAAACAAAGTCACGCTTAACATTCCGACTTAGTCACGAAAACAAATTTTATTGGCCAGTCTGAATAACGATCGGAAGGAAAATACATTGGATCCGTACCAAGCGGAACTAGTCGATGATCCATTTGGGGAGGCCAACACGCGAGAATCGTTTCTGGTGAAGGACGACAATTACGCTTACCGTGCTATTAAAGGAGAATACGACAACGAATACGTTGTAGCGTGTGTAATTTGGTGACCATACCAGCATTGCCCAATGCAGTATGAACCTGATAAATTATGGTTTTGGCTCAGGGCTACACTGTTGCCGCATTATGATGACATGTGAATGTCAAACTCAACGGAATCAGATTTGCAGGAGTTTTATTTACGCCGAAACTTCCACACTTCGAAGGTGATCACCAACCGGTATTGTCTAGACAGTCTAGTCAACAACAAATAGTCGAACGCTCCATTATTTTTACTTTTACTACCCACCCACCGACGATAAAAAATATCAATTATTTGCAACCGGTGGCGGATAAAATTATTGCCCTATTGGCTAACCGCAAAACACCGCGGAAATAATGCAAATACAACGACGCAAATGCATTAGCCAAATTGTTTTGAACATTACATTAAACATCAATGAAATGACTGGACGTCAATTAAGAATATAACGTGGATCCAAAAATTAACATCGTGGTGAAGATTCTACTGCAGTACATAATTTCAATTAAAAATTGCTGCACTTGACTATGTAATTATTTCTCGATATTGCCTGAAAATGCGCCGTCATCAGACATAAGACTTATGAAGAAATGGATTTAATTAAACGCAACTTGCAGATTAATGTGACCTGGCTAAATCGGGTGTCAATTGCACTAGTCATCCTTTCCACATATCGCTTCTAGTGTTGAAAATCTAGTGGCGTTGAAAAACATAATAAAGGATTAAGATTAAAAAGCTTTCGCACTTTAGAACGGCCCAAACTCGCAATCACTTAGTTTGGCTCGAATCATTCAAGCCAGAGTTGGCAAGTGTCATACTCGTAGTACGCTCTTTGTACATTGTACATAGAGTCCAACTGGCACAAAGATTAATAACTGATAGAAATTAAAATCAGAATAAATGTCTATGGTTTGTCATTGTACTTTGAAGAACCAAACAACGAAACACATGAAAGTTCCGCTATCAAATCAGACGGCTCATTGAGGCACTGAGAACAAGACAGTCAATTTTAATAATTCTAATCTCGTACCTGGAGTGAGTGAGGGACGCACGAGATTTATACCGCAACGAGAATTTCGCAATAAAGATAATGTTAGTTCCTACATACTTATTTCGAAATTTAATGAATCTGTCGAGTCGAGAAAAATTAAATCGAGTGGGGGTTTATCTGGCACAGGAGATCGACCTTCAGCCTTAACCGACCAGTTAATGAAAATTAATAATCCAACAATCCAACCACGTGAACCGACGCTCACCTGTTAGGTAAACAATGAACGACATAATCGGATAATATATATATATACAGTATTAATTAGAAAATATTTTGAGTGGATTGATCGGGAAGACGAGTAGATAAAACCAGATATTATATACACACTGTGCTGAAGTCGAAAGCAAATCAATAAAGACTGTGCCAGCATCGATAATTCATTAAGCCGCAAACTTTTCAAAATTGTTGAAA
>JAQGBY010000761.1:0-37591 GCA_034698785.1 Mycogona germanica | reverse complement strand
ATAGGGCCTAAGCTCTGAGAGGGGTACAGAATCTTCCTGTTGTGATCCGTCACTTCAGTGAATTAAAAAAAAAAACACTCAACTCTAAACTCTCTTAACTAATCCTGAAGGTTCTCCAGTACTGAACATCAAATTTGTTTAAGTAGTTTCATTTTTTAAATTACTTTTGGTGTACTGTCACAGCGGAAAGTAACCTTAAGGCCCGGCCCTTATCGCTAAAAAATTTCCAGCCGGAATCTGCTGTTTGGAGCAGCTATTGGGAGAACTTTGTTCGCCAACAACCATTTATTTGGTCAGTCGATAAACGGCTCACAAAGAGAAAAAAAAACTCACTAATCAATCGACACGATTGCCGATTAGCAACTATCAGCACAGTCGATTTGTGTTAGTTGGATAAGACTACAATATCATAACGCATGCGCAATACACTGATTCCCGCTTTCAAAAAGAGAAATGTTCATGGTCAGTGCAAAACCTAAAGGAAATTGAACCTAATTTGTTATGAGGGGGTGGCTCAATGTCCCACTTCACTGAACCATCGAAGGGGGTTTTATTAGCTATCAGCTGATCATAGGTTCAACCAGGCGTAGGCAGCCATTTTTAATTTATTACATAACACCCCTTTGAACAAGGAGAGCGGGCCATTGGCACTAATATAATAAATCGTTCAAGATAAAATATATCGACGGAATCAATTCCAACTGGCATTACATTATATTACAAAAGCAATTGCCTTAAAGTTATACCGCATTTACGAACCAAGATTTACTTTAAATGAAAAACACCAAATTTTCGGAATTATGACGAAATTAATTTGAAATTTGTCTGGGCATTCAGCGATTCATTCATCAGGGATCTCTGAAATCTGTGAAAATAATCCAAATTCTCCACATGTGTATAAAAATGATGTCAATGGATAAAAATTCTTTGTATAAATCAAGTATGCGGAGTATGCGATGCAGAGAACCGCGATATATAACTTTGATTTCAGCGATCACATCAAGCATTTCGCGATAACCAGTTCATATTGAATGCGTATAGGTCAAGCCCAAATTAATTATAAGTGCACAACAACAGCGAGTCTACATCGATTGGTCGTACGATGTGTCTAACAGTATCCAGCGACCTGGTCTTACAATTAGCACACCGCCATTCTTTTTTAAAAAATATTTGTTAAGGAGGTTCACCGGTGATTGTTGAACACCAGGTAGGTTTGTCTAACCTAGGCTACCTAGGAAAGGAATATTTAACATCCCGATATCGTACAGGCAAGGGTCACGATTTTACTTTCAATCTGAAAGAAGGCGTGAGAAGGAATTTCTTTCGCCCGAAAAATACCGAAGGTGTTGGCCGAAATCGAAACCCCGAACACGGGCCACGAGGAAAACAGGCTATCCTCTCGACACCTCTACCATACCGCTATTCAGCCGGATGAAGAAAACATGTGTATTCGAAAATATACAAATCAGATTCGCTGCGGAGACCAAGACAAGAGAGCCTAAAGTGAATCCAATATCTGGTAGCCATCATAACTTTACAGCATGTCTGTTTATAGCACAAGCTAATCCTGGTTATCTCAACCATTTGGTGTAGAGGTGACCTTGGTACAATGACGTCACAAAAGTATGGGGGTGGCACGTACTCATTATAGTCGCTGTAGCACAGGATTGTGGACCGGCAAATATATTTTAACGGATCTGCAAACCTTTCGAAGACATTTTTGAAAAAAGTCTTCATAATGAAAGTAAACAATAATATTTTGACAAGTTTTATAGGTTAGAAATCTAGCTGAAAAAATGAGTCATCACATTTATGTAAACCTGGGATAGCATACATGTTCGCATACAAGTAGTTCAGTGTTTCAATCGCGGTGAGTTCGTTGGAAGCAGTGACAGGCAGCGTTAACCACGAATAGGTCAGCCGGAAAGGTGAGCGGCAGATTCCTGCAGCCCAACGCCAAATGCGTGAATCACACCGAGAATACAAAAGTATTTGACAAATAAAAAAATTATCCTCACCCGACGACGGATAGCCTACATTCGAATAGAAAAACGAGATTCCGCCTATACGTCCCGTTAAGAGCAGAATGAGCGTAACACGTAACTGTTTTTTCAAACGAGGGTCATTCGAATGAAAACGAAAAGCATCATCATCAGAAATGGAAAATATCACTCAGTGATAGAATGCAGCCGTGGCATATTTTTTGGAAACGTTAACGAAATTTGAAGATTCAATTTTTTTTTCTTATTGCGCGTTTATTATTATTTAAAGGGTGCGTATTGATTGGATTGAATATGGACAAATATCGAGCCTTTCTATCTATTAAAATGGGACTAAATGGGTCAGCTATAAAAGCGAGATTGGAGACAAGGAATTCATAACAATCAGCCGAATCGGAAAAATCACACCGGCTTCGTAGCAATTCATTAAAATTCGAATTCGTTTAGTTTTCATTTTAATTGTGAAAAGAGGGCGAGTCAAACGTAGTCGCTCAATGAAGCACATATTTAATCTCTACGCCGTCACTAGCACAAACCCAGAAGCAACTCTACAAAAAAGCAAGTCTGACAACAATAACAAAAGGAAAAAAATGCTTGCAAAGAAAGGTTACTCAGGTCTACCGGGTTTCTCGGTGAAGAACTGCTCAATCTCGCGATTGTTCTTTACTTTTAACGATGTTAGTGTGACCTCACCGTTCCACCCCCATACAAATACTCCTCTATTGTGTTGTCACAGTTGACGATTGAACGGAAAACTCCCCAAATTTGACCCCTCCCCCTACACTGCTCCTCCTTGCGGTTCACATTTTAATCACTTTTCCCGTAATCCTCGTAAGCGCACTTCAAAATATGCAAAGCAGTGGCAAGGCGCCATTGGCTAGGCACGGAATGGCCAGCGATCTACCATAATGGCAACGAGCCAACTGATTCTCTGGAACGCCACCAGAGGGCACCAATAACCGTTATGCACAGAGACAGTCTGCACTGTCTAATAAAATATAGAAAACAGGTTCAACGCTACCAAAGAGGTGACCGACAAACTTGAGCAGATCGGCTGAAGCGCCCCACATTACACAACGCATCTTTTTCCTTGTTAAGTTGTTTGAGAATCGAAGAAGGAACATTCATATATGCATGTAATCGTAGAAAGCGCATTGTGTGAGTTTCTATGCAAAAGAGATAGATGGCGCGTGCGGCGCCCACTTCTGTTTCCTTCTTCTCAAATGTACGATCACTATATAAGAAGAATTGGGGTTAGGTTTGGTAGTGTCGTGTTCCCGTGACCCATGACCCTAATTGCCGCAGCGTACATGCGCTCGTGTGGAGCGGGCGGTGGCGTTGATAAAAGGTAATTGGCCCCTATTAGGTGGATGCCTGCACTTGTTTGACGGGAGTTTAGTTACGGCGTCCAGGCACAAACGTTACATCAACTCACACCTGCATGGCAAACAGGTGATGGGCAAACGTTGTCGATGAATCGATCTGTTGAATCAATCATCTTTTCCTGTGACTGGGTGCTTTCTATATTGGCTTGTTACCTTTATGGTATCGCATTAGTACTTACTTGGAAGATATAGGAACAAATCAAAACAATTTTTTAAAAGGGGTAATTGGAAGTAGGAATAAATCAAAATAATATTTTTAAAAGGGTTACGTGCGGATGTTAACGACCAGGAAAGAGGAGTTTCCACACTTTGCCACTAGGTGGATGAACACTAAGTGGCCAAGTGTCCTTCAAACTTGGACAACACCAGAGGGCGACAGCGACACAGATAAAACCAATCTTCACTCTGCGTGACGCCAAACGAATGAAAATGCATGTGAGCAGGAACAAATGCCCCATAAGTAATGTCCCCCGAAGCGAAACACCGCAGTAGTAATCTATTTTATCTATTTTTTTAATAGAAAAATACTCGTAATAACATTGAAAGACCCCGATGGCCATCTATCTACCTGCCGGTCATCATTCCACTATGCAATTTTGACATATTTATTTTGACCAATGGTTCAGAGATGTTGGAGTCACCCATGTCCGACTCATAAGATACATATAGCTAGCTGTAAGTGCATAAGAAAATCATTCTACTATGAACCAAATTAAATGTTTTCTGGCTTGAACGTCTTACAGGTACGGTATTTGGTTAATTTTAAAAAAAATCAACTCTGACTGAGACTGAGTCCAAAATGCTTGTGCGCAATGCAATTTTTAAATGTCGTGTGTTCATAAATTTCTAGTTTAGTTAAACGCCACCTGGTGAGTCCTTCACTGCTGTTTCGATTAAATCAACCTTTAAATAACTGTATGGGCGAGTACCACTCTTAGCTTAGTTGGTTGGAGAACTGGCCCGTGGTGCGACACTCCCAAAATTAATTCCCGGTGCCGGTTCTTTCATTCACTCAATTCATTCAATCCCGGAGCCCTGAAGTGAATCAACGAAGTGACGCCAACTCTGTACAGACTCTGGTCTTAAACAGTGTGGTCCACAATCGTCGTGGTAGCGGATTCGTCGCTGCACTTGATTTATAAATGAAAATGTTCAGTGGCGATAATCGCATTGAAAGGTAGGAGACAAAATCATGGTCCAGAAGTATGAGAACCGCCACCAGGTAACACAATTGCCCCGAAAAACTAGAAAGCTTTTTCCGTGTGGTGGTGGCGATGTTGGCACTACTTCTACTGTAGGATTCCACTGCCATAATTAGCGGTTGCTCGGCACTCTGGTCATTTTTGCTCGGGGAGCACTTTGTGGAAACTCAACGATGTCTAACTCGAAATGACGCAAAAAGGTGAGCGAAAAGGCGCCACTAAAACGCTAAAATTATTAGCGCCGAACAGGTGACACTTCCAACCCCACACTGTAAAGTAAGGAAACAAATGTTACTTCAAGTTGCAAGCCGCACATCTGATGCCTGAAAATTGCTACCGAATGGGTAAAATAGGTAAGCTCACCAAGATTAAGCAAACGTAAAAAAGAATATATATATATATATAATAAAAACATGCTCATTAAAATAATAGATTTATAATTTTGAAGCCAGATAGGAGTTTCTAAAAATTTGAATTTTCATAGAGAATGGTCGTTTTCGCAAAGGCGTTTAGCTTTACAAACTAGAATTGGATTAATAAAAAACTAGAAAAATGTGTAGTGGTATTGAAATAACAAAGATTTAGATTCCTGCACATGCACTTGTACATGTAATTATGAATTAACAGTGCCTCGATTTACGGTGCACCCCTCCCCCTCTGACCCTGCGTTTCATGGCCAGAAGGGGGCGCCAGTGGCGCCTTTAGACAGGCCACCATCATGTATTTAGCTACACACCTAAATGATCAACATCAGAAGAATGGCGACCGTAAGGGCGGAGGGATATGACCTTGACCCCCAGTCACCGAAAATGACTTCTACACCTAAACAAGCGTAGACTCAAGATGGGGCGCACTGATGCGTGGCGGTGCAACAGGCCCTTTGTGGGGCGTGCGGACAAAACTTGCAGCTCGCAAAATCACAGAGAGCAGCATTTTCTTATATTACTATTATTCACTTCTCGACAGGCTATTTTTCTTGGACAACACCCTAAAATCATTTCATTGCTCGTGTGTTTTGTGTGAATAAATTGGCACAGTATGGTCGAGGAAATAAGACATTGTGGCTGTTTGTCCATTATTAAGTAAGGCGGAGGAAATATTAGCTTCGACGTATTAATTTCTTGGCGGACTTGTAGAGCTCGCATGTCGCGTGACGCAAGTCAACACAAACAAATATCATCCTTAGACCCAAGTCTAAATGAGCCAATTTCCGTGATACTGCCGTTGATATTTCGCCTCGATATTTAACCATAATGGAAAAATACGAAGTAATTCGATGAACGAAAATAGAAGTTGGAGTAAAAAGAGCTCATTTAGTTTTTTGTCCCCTCACAAACCGATGCCCCAAAGTGTATAAGTTTGCGAAAGTGCCCCCGAATTTGAAAAAAATATCAAGCGTAGTTAATGGGCGCGGAGAGTTTGCTTTGTACAATCTGTGCAATATGGTCACACATCTGTGCCGGGGGTCTCACGAGGGAAAGTAACGGCGCCGTTAGTTCGCATGGCAGCTCCCTGCCATATCATTATATACCAGGGAATCGAGTGAGGACAATTAGGCAGACCGGTAGGAGGTGGGTTGCGCCACAACAAGTACACATTCGGACGTCTTCCAACAAAAATATGACCTCCCCAGACCATGTGGGCGTCATTCCTGAGTCAAGCGTCTCATTCAGGTAAGCGTATCGTATAGAACCTGTTGTGACCACGACGCTATTGCCCCTGAATGAATCACATGGAGTTGCGCTTATCAAACGTGGGCTGTTTCGCAGCACAGTGTCAGTAGTGATTGCCCTTCCACAAGGGGCGTCACTCTTTTTGTTAAAAGCACTTGCACTTGGTGGCACGCATCGTCGATAAAAAACAAGTGTCAGAGCCAAGAATAGAACCTAGAACTTCCTCAGCACAATTCAGTTCTTCGACCGACCGGGTATGACCTCGAACAGCAAGTCGTTAGTCCGCGAATTGTGCATAGTTGTGCACTGAACTAGCGATTAGTAATTTTGATCTAAAACAGTATCTAATTTCTATTCATCTGTCTGAAAAACTAGTTATTTTATTTCCATAATGCATTCGTAGAATTTTTTTAATATATGTTTTACAACAAATATACTTCCTTATGTGACGAAAAACTAGTTATTTTATTTCCATAATGCATTCGTAGAATTTTTTTAATTTATGTTTTACAAGAAATATACTCCCTTTGTGACGACATTTACTATTTAAAAAATATATGAGTTTATTCGAGTATAAATATTTATTCGATTCAGCTTACTTCCTAATGTGTTAGCGGATATTATAAGATAAAATGCCGAAAATTGAGCCAAGCACAACAGATAAAAGCGTCGAGGAGAAAAACCTATTCTTCGTTCTTGCCCATGGCCGTTCACGAATTTGATCTCATGTGATCGCAAAAAGCGCATCAAATAAAATTGAAAACATCGCTGACCCTAATCTAGATTATATGTTGCGTATAAGAACCGGAAAAGGGTTTACAGTGGCCACAGATCTCGGGAACATTTATCCATCCAGTGTACACACGCGAATGTAAGACAAGCGCCGTCGAGGTCACCCAATTAGCCTGTAGCGTGTCGGAACAGTTAAGCCTCGATCGTCAGCGCCAGGAGGCGCTGGCGCAGTAGTGGCAGCGTAGATCAATTTACGCGGACGTATACATTAATAGCAGTTCAACAGATCGCGGGACCCCGCCAGTTATAAACTGTCGTCCACCTTACATAGAGTTACCAACAAAAAAAATGCACACACAGTGGCAAGCGCGGTCATTTCATGGGCGTTCCCAGTGCGCCGAAACAATTACGAGTACACATGAACTGGTCAATATCGCAGTGTAGACCGCATTACTTGTACCTATACCTGTTGGCGGTGGTTAGAGTTACCGCGATGTCGGGCCACACTTTCTGGCCTCGCGAACTTGAGCTAACCCCTTTTTTTCGTCATTCGTCCGCAAACTCTGCCTCCCTTCTTGGTCGATTTTTCTCGAGACGAGATTCGCACTTCTGTAGTGGACAAAAAATATTTAAATTCAATTCCCGACGCGGATTCCCGTTTATTGCGTAAGAATGTTCTGGTAATGTGTTCCTCCAACAGTGATCGAGCTCAATTGATGAGCTGGGGCACTACCTAGTGAGCATCTCTGTCAACCTTTTTCCTTCAAATGAAAGCCTAAAGGACGAGAAAAACACCTTGCCGATCGGTTGATATCTATTATTATTTTATGTGAAGGAGACTGAACCAGGCACTAACGCCACCTGGTGTCACTTTTTATTCTGTGCAATCAATTAACAGAAAAGAAAATTAACTAAGGAACAAAAGGGAAAATAAATATTTGAGAATTTTACAAAAGAGAAAATAAAATAAATATAACCGATGCAGATATTTTGACAGCAGATTCCACAGATGCGCAGTCACCGTTCGCTTAATAATCAAGATAACCACTGAACAGACAAGCCCTCTCCGATTTCTTTGCTTTCTAATAAATCCAAATTTCAAGTTCAGTCCTTGAAAAGGGTAGCACTCTTGACACGACAGGAAAACAAGACGAGACACGACCCAGTCTCGAGTGTGATACCTCCCCATCTCGATATGTGAAGGGCGTTGCAAGCGACTCTTTGAACCGAGTGGCGAGCACCCGTAGCACCCCCCTCGCCTCCCGCCGCCATTCTCCTTCCCTCCACCCCCGCCCCATGGCGCGCATCACGGACCCGTGACGACGAAACAATTGCGCACCAAGGTCGGGCATTAGCGAAACGCGCGGGGTCCGGAATTCCTCATTCGAATTGCCTTCCTACCTCCCTCTCCACACCCACTCCCGGTTATCAAAGAGTGAAACAGGGGGGTCGGATTGACGAAACATAATGGACTCGCGGAGAGGCGTTGGTCAGATTTGTCGCATACGCGATTTCAATGGGTGAACGTATTTGCAAGCGCTTAACTTAAGCCCCTCCAATTAATTGAATCACATTGTGTCTTGTAATGACGACATTCTTGTTTATAAATGATGCCCACTGCCAGTGATTTTTTTTTCTAATTTTAAATTAGGAATTGGTTCAATTTTGCGACAACCTACAACAGGGTCCACCCTTCTGGGCAAATAAACTTCACAGTTCACACTCTTCGGAAAAAGTCGGTCATATGGTTCTGTATTTTTGTCATAAAACATTTTCTATTTATTTGCTATTGTGCGAGTATTTCCCTTTGACGACGCGGTAGTACACGTAGTAATTTTTTTAACAAGCGGCCGCGGATAACCTGGAGTTAACTGTATATTGTAATCTAGCATTATCACTATACACACATGTATGTATAGCGAGGCTTTTGTCTGCCTTTGACATACCTGGGGGAGGGGTTTGCTATTCTGAACACATATAAATGGTTTTTTTTAAATTATTTATTCAGTTAATGTGAGTGCAGGCCGCAGCCGTTAACTCGATATTGAACCTATAGAATGGCGAATACAGTTTGCGACAAGTCCAAAACTGCCACTTGAGGACTCCAGAATCCGGCAATTGAACTCAAAATGTCCCAAACACGCAGGGAAACCACAAACTTTGGTGCATCCAACTGATTCGAAAAAAATAATCCGGCCATCGCTCAAACGATTACGTCATTCGACCAGACGAGCCGCCCATTACAATACATCCAACCCACCCAGTTCGACATGATGCGGTGACGGGTGTGAATTAATAACCGCGCGGCTTCCACGCATTCCTACACACTTTCCTTCTGAAAAAAATTTGCGCAAGGTGCAATTTACTTCTGCATATCCCCCTGCAAGATATCAACAACCAAGAACATGTATTGGTAATTGGACGTATGGTATTTAGCGTCGCGTTAATAGTTTGGCTCGTCGCCATTTTTATTCCGAAACGCCATTTTTGAACATCCTGCTTGATTGAACTGCGGCCGCGCCCATCCGCTTGGTGGCGCCAGCATCGTCATTCAGGCGCTCGCATTTTCTGAAATGCAGTACGGCCTCTGTGCATGACAGTTATTGGTGAGGCCCCAAAGAATTATGTGGCTCGTTTTAACAATAAATAGATGATCTGAGAATTACCTATTACAAAAGTTTCTTGGACAATCGTCCATAATTTGTTTCGAGCTTCTGAAGCGATAATTTAATGGGAATTTGGCGTCACCAGCGGCGACAACTGCAACCTGTGCAGTCACTGCTCGAATTAATTGGGGCATGACACAGCTTAATACTTCTTCCATCTTTAAAATGGTATATGCAATTTAAAATAAATAACGAGAGTGTTTTGGATCATTAAACATACTCGTAACTAATGCATTTTTAATTTAAACGCGATTTACATATTTTAAAAAATATTTTTAATATACCTCAGGCACACCATTCGTAATAATGAGCATGCCATGTGAGACCATTCTTAAAAATCGGGACAGTGAAGCCCCAAAAAACTGATTGAATCTTTGCCAGATATGGCAAGCTGTCACCAATTAGGATCCTGACTTTCTATCAAAGTGAAAAATTGTCAGTTAAACGCCGTCCCACATTTGGTCATTTTATGAAATAATGGTGTGTCTGTATTTACTCAGTATATGAATGAGCAAGTGAAACTAGAAAGAAAATTCTGGAATATCTTTTTCAAGACATCAATTATTAATGTAGAAAAATTGCAGGACGACATTGATTATTTACTTATACCGGCATCAAAAACTAATTCTTGGTTAATAAATTATTTTATAGTTTAGAATTTCTAATTAAGAAAATTTAAATCATTTAAAAAAAATCATTTTGATCAGGGTGAATGAAACTAACAAGCATCACAGCTTTTTCCTCGGCTTAACTGGCGTGACCAAACATAAATCATGTAAGCTGCATTTTGAATTTGTATTTTAAAAAAACCATTTACATAGTAAGTTAACGACATTCATGGAAAATGTGGGGCAAATAAATAAAGGCAGGCGGAGGTGAATAATACTTTTGGTTCGATATTTCCGTTTGGAAAACAAAAATTAATTGGCTTTGAAAAAGGCAAGAAAAATGTGTTTTGTTATTTCGCAATATAAAAAGAAACGCCCCACGAACATTTTTTTGCCTCAATGAATATTCAGAAATTTCGGGCGCACTGAGACGTATTCTAGGAAACCGTACGTAAATTTAATTGCCAATCTGACTGAGCCAGCCAGGAACCTCCTGAGCCCTGTGTAGAAGAGAACATTTTTAAAGGGGTGAAAGCCAGACTCGTTTTTTCCTCTTGATTTAAGAAAAAAAGAGAAAGAGTTGAATTACGGTTCCGCTTACCTATTCAACTTCTGCTGCCCTCTGTCGATTCTATGCAAAAGTTGTTTCTTGGGGAACATTTTCTTTCGAATATTGTACTTTTGCAACTAACTCGAATATTGGGAGGGGAAAAATAACTTACACAACTCTGCTTTTCATCCCTTCATCTATGGTGTCAATATTCTTTACTAGTGACGACCCCAATATGGTTCAAGATTCAAACTCTTTACAAAAGAGATTAATTTTTAAATTATTTAATATTTTATTTTTTGTGAATTTTAGAAAAATAATTTTCAGATACTACCCGCACCTCTCAAGAATATCACAGGTTTCATGTCCAACCGGGTTACACAATAATTTAAAAAAACGGAAATGAGGATCAAGATTTGTTAAAATTAGTCAATCACACATGTACAGCAAGAAAAATTTGGACTCGCAAGTTGACAACCGGACTTTCGTGAGCAGCGACGTCACGTAGTCGGTCTCAGGAGGTTACGTGCATGTACGTAGCCTACAAGAATGAACGCGGAAAGCAGACACACAAACAAAAAAAACCAACCAGTCACAACTCCGAATCTATAAACAAAACGCAAAAAGTCTTTTCCACAATCATAAATAAACACGACCCGAAAAAACAGAACGCACCAACTAGAACGGCTTAAATGGCTGCCATTGAACTTCTTTGGCGCAAGCCAGCTGCAGTAAAAAAAAAATGAGACAGGCGCATTGGGTGGACGGGTGGATGAAGGAGGGGAAAGGGTTGGGGGAGGCATGTTATATTTTTGAATGTCACTGACATTTGAACAACTCAGTCAAAGCGGGCCGCACCACGCCTTTGCCGGGGTCCTGCACATAAAAATACTGCTAAAAAAGTCGGAACGCGAGTTATTTTTACAGCAAGTGCGCCACAGTTTCTTAAACTTACGAGTACAGGCCGTTTTCGTGACTTACGTTTCGCAAACACTTCCGATTACATTTTCAGGGGTTCTGGAGCGGGTTGACGTCCAGTCCGTTTAACCGAATCGCCGCCCCCACATTGTATGCCCCCCCGTAAAGTCACTAGAAAAATATTTCTACAGGACTAGATTAATGTCAAATCTACTAATCAGTTGGCTAATCAACTATAAATCAGTTAGCAGTTGACAAACCGGAATGTGACAACCCTTCCTCCTCCGTCAAAATACGAGAGATAACCTAACCTCCGATGAGGGCGCCATCCAGTGGCGAAAAACGGAAACTAAGCATATAAAAGCGGAGTGATCAACGAACTGTAAGAGCTAGAGTCAGCCACACATAAGGCGTATAACTTATGTATGTCGTCATCGTGTCCCAGAAGGGCCAGACGCGTTTAAAATTGCCCAATAGTTATTGGTTAGCTGCTTCCGGGCCTTCAAGCTTTTCGGAGTTGGTAGCTTGTCCGAAGATTCTCACAAGAGTTGCGCTTCTGCGTAGTCAGATGGCGCTGGCCCGTGCTCTCGATTCGCGATTTAATCGATGGTCTGACACGCGCTCACGATTCTTATGTCCCGAATGAAACGGAGATGCTGGGGGTCGAGGGAGGGGGCGCGGGGAAAGGCGAATAAGGAGTACCACCGTGTAGGAGGAGGAGGAGGTTGAAAAACGATTGTCGAGACGACGGGCACAGATAAAATAAAACAATAATAGAAGAGAAAAAGAAAAAAAAATAACGCGCCCGCGCAACACACAAATGAAAACAAGTCTTCTATTTCTTGTCTAGTGTTTATATATTTTCTGAGACCCCAGTTTCAGATGTGAGTGCGTTGAGAAACATTGAGCGAATCCTGACAACGTGATGGCAACTGTGCAGCAGTAATCAGAGATGGTTTGATTCGGGACAGCACCGAATGATTAAGACGAACACGACTTTCGATCAATAATTTAATTCAGATAAACATTCGGTGTCCTAAAGGACGGCTCAGGACTCGTGAGGATACGCCATTGTCTGTGTGCAGGAACTGCCTTCCTTTTTTATATTAATCTGCCCGTCCGTTAACACAATTCACAAACGAAAAACTGACCTAGTTCACGACTGCACAACATCTCGCCAAACGCCACATTTCGCGGCAGAGTCATGCGATTACGTCACCATTTTTCTTCAAATCTCCATTTCTCGCTGGGCGAGACAAAGGATTAATCTTATTTTTTGCGTTCAAACCGCGTCGGCGGTGGCAACGGTGGTGGTGTGTGGCTCATTTCTATTCATTAATCGATTAGAGGGTGTTTTTATATTATGTTGACGAGCCCCTTTCCGTCCCTGTTTCACAATTTTCACGCCAAGTAACCGCTATTTGAGGTGCACGGGTGAAATGACCACCAGCCTCAGGTCGTTGCTCGTCGGTAAACTGTCCCGCGCAGTCACAAGAGTATTAGTGGAAGATTATAATGATTACGATTACACATATACCAGTTTGATTAGGTCGTCGTGCAGTGGGAACTTTGCAGCGCGACGCCATCTTTGCTCGTATAAATGATACCCTCATATAACTCCAACCGATTATCTGTGAAAAACCCTGCAGTACCATGGCCGCTGAACTCCTACGATTAAGTGGCAGGTGACAACAGATTTCAATTATTACCGCTATTGGCGCTTCGTCAGCTTCACGTACGTAAGCCATACACAAAGACCATACAGTACGAAAATTGTATTGCTTCCACTATTTTAATTTTCACGAATTCCAATAAAGCGAAAAGAACATACTAGAAAATTATGAGTATTTCAAACCTTAGAACGCCAATTACACCAGCTCGTGCGTGCTCAAATATGAATTCAATAGTATTCAATCTGCAATTTAAGGCAGTCAAGGACGAAAATATGCGATCCGATCGCCCTTTACGCAAATTTTTAAAACAAGAACTGACAGCTATTTAGACAGCACGGAGGTGTAGATGAAATCAGCACCTTATTTATTTGCGACTTGTTTATATGCAGGCGGTGAATTTGACTAAACAAGAACAGGCGTATGACGTCACGCGACATGCAAAAGATCTCTTTCTCTATCTCCCCCCACCCTACATTTAACCGGTATCGCCCACCACTTTACCATTTCATATTTCGGCCAATAGTCTCTCGATAATAGATATTTCTTTTTTAGGATGGTGATGCGATGGCAGTTCGAGGTGGCGAGCGGGGTTGGGCGGTAGGGTCAAATGCCGAGGGCACGGCCGATGCCGCAATAAAAAAAGTAAATCGCCCACACGGTTTTTTTAAATGGTCAAAGTGCCCCCACCACCACATCAACTCCTTTTGCAGCCCAGCATTTTCATTTTTCACCAAATTTACAAATCAGGTGTAAACTAACTCAAAAAATAGTCGACACTTCACGATTCCCTTCAGTTGTACAAGTATTACGATCAATGGATTATACAGCAGAAACAGCCATAAAGGATTTAATGACGCCGCCAAAACTTGGTTATCTCGAGACGTGGAAAATCCATTTAATTAAAAGTGCAGATATTGGTTTAAGAGCCAAAGGAAGGGGTAAGCACAAGAAGTTTAACAATTTCAAGATGAAATAGAATATTTCGACAACAAAATCGCCATCTGTATTTGTTGTTTTCTTTTAATGTTTGTTAAGTAGGCTTGCCCCAGGAGGCGACCTGGAAATTATGCCAAGTGTAGCTTTATATAAGCACTCGCCCATTCTAGGAATTTCTCCGAAAAATTTCAGCCGGGAGTTGAAGCATGTTCAATTGCCGATTCGCAATGAACGGTTGTAGCAATCCGACACGTTTACTGCTACACTACACGGAACCTCAAAATAGATCATGAATTGAAAAACTCAGCAAATTTAAATATAGTCACGTTCTGATAAATTAAAAACAGAACCTGAATCAGTCGAAAATATTCCCCAAACGTCAAAAAAAAAACCAAGTATCAAGAGCAATTGCTGTTTGCAGATAGTCATCTGCAATAGACATACAGACAAGTTAAGCTTTACGAATAGATATTCGATAATTTTTAGCAGCCCCCAGTATTATTTTCAAACAGATAGAATTTAGGAATATTCAGATTGAGCGGTGGGGGCAAGTTGTTTCACTGATAGCTAACCAATCGAGTGGCGGCCGCCCGGCACGTGTGTGCCCGCCCCAGCCGCCCCCGCACGTGCGCGCCTCCTACCGGCGTCGACGGACATTTTGGGCACGATCGTCTCAAGCCACCTTTTTGCCGGCGTGCAATCCCCGATTTTATTCCCCCCGCCTGCAAAAGTGTGGCACTAGGTCGATAATTAACCCGAAACGATCCCCGCGCCAAAACGCGTGCCGATAACCTCGAAAAAATAGCAATTTGCAAAATATTGCAGACGCAACCTCCTGTCGACGCTCATTTTCACTACAGAAATTGCATAGAGTACCACCAACCCTATTCCGTGATCGTCACGAAAGAGATGTAAGGGTAGATCTCAGCTTGGGGAAGTCCTTACAATAAGTTCGTTAACCAGTCGACACGATACAATAATTTGCAACGATCCACTTGAAACAACACAAGCTGTCTTGAAAACGTTTGCACTATTTCCCCAGATGGATCTGTGCACGCAAAAAAATAACATTCCCCCAAACTGCGCCATTAATTAGCGGTACACCGTAAAAAAATATGTTAAATTTAATGGAAAAACTAAGATAAATAAATTGTAATAAATGAAATTATTTTATTTTTGAGACAATTGCCTCAAAATCAATTTTCTCTATTTAGACAGCTCAAAGGCCTTTGAAGTGCGTGCAGTTTTGCTTTCATCATAAAAATTAACTACTCCAAATTTATCCATGTTTTGTTTGAACCCGATTTGAATCGGGTAAAGGCTATTCAAGTAACCGATTCGATGACACAGAGCACCTTATCACAGTACGCGCACAAAGTCACACTGGGTGATATTTTCTAATAGTATGTCTGAGCAACGCTATTGAAGTGGAGTCATTCATTTATCTTCTCTATGCGTTTATCTCGAATAAATGCACCAACAGATTGATTATTCAACAGATTGATGAAAATGAGGCAACATTTTCTCATAAATGAGAGGAAAATTGTCTGACAAGATAAAAACTTTTCTCCAAAGAAATTTTTTCGGGATTTAGGTACACTGATATCATAATTATAAGATTCGACCTTTTGCAGTGTATGAAACGAAAGATTACAAATATCGGTGCTTATGGTGATTAAATTCGGCAATACTACTTCATCAATAAGAGCGGGTAAAGGGTGATAATCCAAAAGCTATCGATAGTTGCCAGATTCTCTCAAACCGCATCAAAGGGTAACCAATAACTGCGCATAGGCATTGAGATTATAACGTACCGTGACTATTAGTGCCGAGCGGTGAAGAGAGAGGGCGCTTTTGCTCCCAGAGGGAATGACCACGGTGGCGGATGTGGTGACAGAATATCTTCGAACCGAAAACCCGAGTCAGGCTTCGGCGGTGCAGCGTCGTCGGGTCCGATCGTCCAGCAGCGTCTCGGTTGTTCCGCTGTGCAGGTGCAGCCGGGGCCACGGTCGGACAGACATTTCCCGGCAGACTGACGGAGCTGCGGTTGTGCGTCTGATGCGTGTGTCTCGCGAGGGGCACAGTTATGGTCAGAATGCACGAACTGAGTTAAGGCGGCGCTACAGACCAAAGTGGAAAAGTGAAGAAAAAATATTTAAAACAAGATTTCATAAGCATTTTATATATAATTTTTAATTTTGCATATAAGCACTTTATCGTGTTTTGAGGCATAACCGCGGAAACGAAATATAATCCCCCTTGAGTGTCACGAGTGTTGTTCAATATTCGTGTCGCCTATCATTTGTGTGTCATTTTACTGTATCTTTTAATAAAATCCTTTATTTAAGAAACTTGATCATCTTTTTTCTTTCTGTTATTTTTGTAGCAGAGGCAGGAATTCCATATTTCAACTAGGGGTGGGGACTGTATGAGCGGACTGAATTTTGTTGAAACCGATTTAAACTTCTGGTAATATTACAGTGCGTTATCGAGTCTGTTTACAACAAATATAACTGCTAAGCCGAATCTCGAGTTTTAAAAAAACGAAAATTGTTCAAAGTAATTTTAAAAACTGAGCTTAACTCAATTTCATAAATAGAATATCGTGATAAATGATATGTGAAAAATGCATAGGATAAATTACAAATTTGGGTAAAATAATATACTGCAGGCACAGTCTTCTGATTCGACAGCCAATCGCAGAACAGTAGACGGAAATACTCGAAAATAAATTAATAATACGAACCGCAAATCCTATTTTTGGAGGATAAACAAAATTTTAATTTTTTTGGATCAACAATTTCTGTTTTGGCGAGTGACATGCCGGAGGCTGTTCACACGAATGCTAAATGCACACTCCATAAACTGAATAACAACAACGTAAGACATTTAAAATGCCGGTAGCAAATTTGAGCGAAACTATGAAACGCTATTTCTGGACTCGCGCACAACTCACAAAAAAAAAAGTAGTCCCCAAGAGATTATAATTTTTCGTCAGCCTACGCCGCCCGTACGCACTCAACGAGTGCACACCATCGCCAAACAAAAACAACGTTTGACGTTTAGAGTGCCTTCTACGAAAAAGCCGGCGTCAAGTAACTGCAGTCGGTTTGGCTAAATGTTTACAAGTGGAGGATATGTGAACGCAGAGTTGTTGATGTTGAAGCATTTATTCCGCAGACAGACAGTTAACCGCTTCACGTCAACAGGCTTCGGCTAGGGCACAACAGTCCGCAGTCACCCTGCCTTCAAATTGGTCGACCACCGAACCAACAACCGCAACCCGCAAAAAAAAAAATGAAAATTCCACTTTTTATAACAATATACAGAAAGGGTCCACGGCCACTACAAACAATAACCAAAGAAATGCCACCTTTTAAAGGCAGTTAACCTTTGAGGAAGTTAATCGAGAACATGAATTTCGGGACAGACCGAATGAAAGAGACGAACACGAGTGGCGGACTCGTCTGTTAAATAATATTTTACTATAATTGAACTGGTAATTGCGAAAAATACAGTTTCGAATAGACCGGGACTTGAACACCGGATCCCTAGATTGCCGGTCCTGTGCCGAATATTTAGTTCGTCTTTGAAGAACTTCCGAACCACTAACAATGTTAGATCATGAATAAATCGAGCCTTGTTTTTGGCTTTTTTCATTCACAACACAAAAAACGAAAGCAGTCATATTTTTCGTAACAGAAAAACATGGCAACTTCAAAAACACCAAACTTGGCAGCTACAAATAACTAGCGGACGAAGGAATAATATTTTTTACAAAATTGAAAACCGGTCTAGGTAATAGTAAAAAAAACGATTGAGGGCTGGGTAAGGAGTTTTTCTTTTACATTCTTGTGGGTGCACACCAACAACAACAATCGACGGGAGGAAGGGTGGGAGCTGAAGGCGAGGATGGGGGTAGTACGTGGGGGTTGTGTGTTGGTTTCAGAGGGGAAAACATGATGCACATCCACCGAAACGTCAAGTAACAGATTGGAAGCCCACCCATACATTCCCACAAAAGGTTTTTTTCTGACGATCTGTTCAAAACAAAATTATCAGTATTTTTAACAGTCCGGTGAGTTGCCCCAGAGCCCAATAGCGTCCAAATACAAATTTTGCAATGTACTCGAAGCGTGCCAGTAAAAGATCAAAAGAATAGTACCCAACAAACAACGTTTTTCTATTCTTGAGATATTGTTTGACAGCTTTTCCAGCCTCAATGCCCCAAAGCTGGCGATTTTGCATAGCCTAGGATATAAATCCTAGGAAGGGATCTTTAACATGTACCCGAGATCGTACATGAACGGCTTCACTTCCATTCCAAAGAAATTTGCACGGAGGGATTTCTAACGCCCCAAATATTTCGCGACGTGTTGGTCGGGAATTGAACCCAGCGATCATGGGCATTCTGGTTCAACGTGCATACCATTATGCCATTATTTAGAGACCGCATCTACGTCTCCTCCATTTACAGTGTGACTGTGAAAGTGATGCATATATTGTCACTATGGCGGAAGCAGCCGCCCAGGGCCATATCCACATCAACAAATTGGCAAAAATCGCGCATTCCACACTGCGTTTGCCTTAAGCAAACTTTACGTCGAGGTCATGGATGCGTCGCACAGAGAAATCCTAGCGCCGGAAACATTTGAAAGGGCTCACAACAGGACGAGAGTTTTCTCGGAAGTTGTCTGAACGGTCGGTGGTGGACAATGTTGTTTTCAAGGTTTCATCTACATGAAACCTTGGACTACCAGCGAAAGCGACATCTACCTTAACGCTCCCAGAGTGGAAGTTTCAAATACCAATTAAGCGTCATTGTTCATCCAGATACCATGCCATGCAATGACGTCACGGTTTCATAAATGCTCCGGAGACCACACGATCCAAGGGGAAAACATCTCTCGCACGGATTGAAACACGCCAAAAATTACCAAATTTTTCGGGAAACGTTCGGGTGACCGAGTCGCGGGAAATCTCGCACAAATTGACCTGGACGAGAGAAATTAAAAGGGGGAAAAAACTCCATAAATCTGAAAAATTCATGTTTTGTGAGAGGTGCTCTGCTACCCCCTGAAATTATCGAGACGAGCAACCAGGCCCAGCTTCAGTGTTATTAGTGATTGCCAAAATTTGCTACGAAATGTATGTGTTACCTATGTGGGTGCGTGCTTAGCGAGGTCCTTGTGCAATTTCGAGGTCAGATACAAGGACTTTTAAGTATCAAGAGGAAACCACGTGTAGTTTTTCTCCACCTCTCTCCCCTCCCGTATTTTTCCATTGGTGTATTTTATATTTTGTTTGATCGCAAATAGAAATCAAGCAATTTTGAGAAGTTCCCCAAGGTCGCATTTCTAATTGTTGCCAATGAAATTCCAATGTTCGCACCTCCAAAAGCGTTCTATTCATGCAATAACAAATATTGGCCTCGTTAATACTTTTGACATGCACAAGCTATGCCAAATCGTGGCTCAAAGTCACTCGGTACAATCAGCAAGCTCATGGTCACGGTCGAGGTCATAGTTATCGCAGAAAGGGCTCTGTGCCCGAATCCCACAAATCGGCGGAAGAACCACACAACATTTTGAATGAATCCGGCCCCTTTGAGTTCCCCCACCCCCAGGCAACCAAATATTGCAATACTTTTAAATTTTCTGTGGAACCAAGAGGGGTGCATAAACTCCTGTTGTGATATACACTTCAGTGAATTAAAATTTAAAAAAACTATACCTTTGGGGGACTTGGAGGCTATAAAACTGGTAAGCCTCATCAACAAACAATTTATTTTTAAAAATACGTGAATCTGATTCAGAGGAGTTAGCAGGATGATAACAGCTTACCTGGAGTTACCTCACTTACAGTGAGTGTATTCAGGAAATAATTAATTTTGTGAGAGTTTCAGTTAAATAACTCATTTTCTTTTAATAATAATAATTTTAATATCATCCAAATGATATTTATTACAAGAGTTTCGGTCAAAAAATTAATTTATTTTTAAAAAGTTATTCACCAAAACGGCGTTCCACTAAAAAATAAAAGTCAGACAGCGATTGTTGTCTCTAAAGTTAGTGCTTGATCAATTACAACTGATGGGTTAAAGAACCACAACATATATACAAAATTTCGAATAATGTTAAAAAAAAGTATTTTTGCAATCAATTACGAAGCTGTCTGCCATCAGATATTTTGTGTTTTACCTAAATTGAACATTCGCAGGTGCTAAAAAGGACATTTGAATTTTTCAGAGAACCTTCAAACTTCCAAATAAGTCATTCACCAAAGGCAAGATCTTTCTCTGATCGCACACGAACTCCAAAGAACTACAAAAACCAAAACAAGGCACATTCGATGTGTTATCAAAAAATGCATGAGGGGACTAGGATAACAAGAGACCTCCGACAAACAGAGGCCACCTTCAGGCAAATATAAGTATCAGAAATGACTGAAAAACTGAGGAAGAATTAGTCGCCTCGAGAGTGTGAATTTTAGGTCCCATCGATTTACAGTGCCTGGAAACAGGTGTCACAGAAACAAAACAAAAAATCTCGAATCACCGGTTATAAAAAATAATCAAAAAACAGAACACACGCTTTTTGCCACTAATTAACTGATTGTTGGGAAAGTGTCGAAGGCCGCGCCGGCGGCGATGTCAGTAGCAGGAACTGTTCAGCTTGAAGCACAGTGTTTACCTGAACAAACCGTGGAAATAATGAAAAGCAGATTTTTCTTATTTCTAGCCACATAGGACCCGTGA
Source organism: Mycogona germanica (assembly GCA_034698785.1). Lineage (NCBI taxonomy): Eukaryota > Metazoa > Arthropoda > Diplopoda > Chordeumatida > Chordeumatidae > Mycogona > Mycogona germanica. The sequence continues at coordinate 16,491 of JAQGBY010000761.1, read as the reverse complement.
TTCGAACCATCGATGATTGATATCCACCAGATATTAATATCTACAGGAAAGGTTTAGGAAAGAATACAGTGATCCTCGATATCTCTATAGAAAGTCACTGGCAAATAATTTTTGTAGCGACAATTCCAGCATCAGGCGCCGTTTTGGTGACATGGTCGCTTCGATCGTCTTTAAGACTTCCAATTTCTCGATCGTTTGGCGTGAACCCCAGATCCTAGGAAGACACTCACAGTGAAAGATAGAAGAAGGAAGGCGGTGTTTTAGGGGGAGGGGGCTAATTGCAAGGGGGAGGGAATGGAAGAGGCCGGCCGGCAGCAGTCACGCACTGACGGGCGTAAATCTCGAAAAGGTCCGCACCAAACAATTCGCATCGTTCGCGGAGAAAAGTCAGCGACCCGAATAAAGTGTTGAAAATAACTTGTTATCTTTCGGCAAAACTTTCTATATACAGTATACTGTTCATGTAGATATTTATAAAATATCCACCAGAGACCAACATGTTTGTGGGTATAGTTGCTTCAGCTTAAAACTTACGCATCCGGAAATATATTGATTACACTGTGTTACACAGAGGTAAAACTAAAGACAAGATAGATGAAAATAAATTCGACATATATATATACATCTGTGCATGTTCACTGTATTTTTGATGATCACTTTGCGGTTGTCATTTACTATTGATAGAGGAAACGTTCTTTGGACTCAGATCTCAGACAATTAAATTTACTTAACTATTTTTTTCTTTTCTTAAATCGGCATCCGCAGCTGCAGCAGTACCCACAAACAGTTTTCATTTGATAATTAGGAGTTGCTAATAACCGTTCGACCTCCCGACGCACTCCACTGCACCAATTTGGCCAAGTGTGTGTGAACACGACTTTACGAAATTACAATTTAATTCCGCTCGCGAGAGTAAATTGGGGCTCGCGATAGTGTATTGAAGAAAATGGTGAATTTTTTCTGAAGGTAGTAATTGCGGTTGTGAAATGGCGACTCGCCATCCATTTAACACGAAGTCAAATGGACAACGTCAGGCCAGAAAGCTTCAAGGAACCGGAAGTAATGCAATATCAAACTTTTTATTAGTAATAATACGCAAATCATATAGAAAATGAATTGAAGAAAAGTATTAACCGACATTTTCAACTACATCAATTTGAACCAGGAGTCTTATCAAACGGTAAAATATAGCTTCTTGAGACCCAAGTTTTCAATAAAACTCACATAAAAACTAGAACTAAAAATTGTTGGAAGAGCATAACTAACATTTCTCGTATGTGTACCTTTTACGTGTATATACAGAGAAATTCGTTATTCAATTCATTGCTTTTAAAATATAACATTGAAACGACAGGGATTCGAACCAGAAACCAAGCAGCAAAGGGATGATGCGAAAATTCAGCACAAAATAATGGCAAAACAAACAATCGTCATTGTCTTCTAGCAAGAGCATTGAAACCCACAAAAGCCATGCGAACCCATTATCCCGTTTGATTGTTCCCTTTCCATTTCAGGTCACCGTGCACATCACTTACTAAATTTGCATGAAACAAAAAAGCGCAAAGCGGCACCCGGAACGCCATTTATAACCACAACAAAATGGCACAGACAACAAAAAAATCCTAAACACAAAAAAATTGCTTTCGATGCTCAGCACAACAATATTCGATGTCCAAATTATATGTACGCGCCCCGCCTAAAAGCGAAAACTGAAGTCTGCAAAAACCAAGTCGCGAACTTCGTCGCCTTTCTCTGTCGACAAGTGAGCCAGCGAGAGAGCATTCGGCGTTTCTAGCGTCGCATCCCCGATCATTTTTCGCTCCTATTTATGGTCGATCGTGCTAGCGAATTGCAAGTCAAGTGGTTAGTAGACATACCTAAACAAAAGCACGGATATCGCGCTAAATCTACCCGATCACAACGTTTGCCAGAAAGCTCCCATTTTTCCAGACGGTGTAAATCGCCTTTTAGGACCTTTTCTTTTCTTCAATTTCTTTTAATCAATAAAGTAATCGCTATAAAAATTAATGATTTGTGACGTCTAGCCAAGAAAAAATTATTTTTATTATTACTTTCAGGATTGAGTTTTCAGCGCAGTGCAATAGCTACAACTATGAAACTACAGAGTACATTCTGTATTTCACAATTATCACTCCTGGTAAAATAACAACAAACTCCACTGTCTTTCGTTCGTCGCTGTCCCAGACCACGACGGTTTTGTTTACAGAATTACTCACAAGATGGCACACGAGAAAAATAATAGCTCTCTCTCCCTTTCTGGGTAGTGGAGCTCTTGTCATGAAATCTGATGATTTAGGCATACATTATTTAAATAGAAGTCGGGAGAAGTAGAAGAAAAACGCCATAGAAAATTGGGGACGATAATTAGCCGGAATCTGCTGCATTATATAAATTTATAATTTGCGGCCTCGCTACGGGCCGCCACCATTGTGATAGGTTAGTCGCCTCTTCTGCGGGGGTCACACCAGATTATGAGTGCGCGCAAGAGCAGAGAGATACAAATTATTGTGTTGTTACATAGTTGTTTGTGTGTGGGGGTGATGGGGATAGGGTGGAAGCAAAGCTAACAGGTATACACATTCATGTATATGCATGTACAATTGCACGAAACAGAGCTATTTTACATTTACGACTGTTTTGGTCGACAAGAGACAAGATAGAGGGGGCGAGGGAGAGAGGACCAGACAAATGACGCTTCACGAGAAACGAACGCATAAACCTAGATACATAGGCAGTAGGCGGGGTGTGGTTTGCAGGTTAATTCGATGGGCACATTTTTTTCCTTTTTCTGCAAAACGATGCACACAACGAAAAGACGACCCCAATTTTGACCTAATTGATTTCGTTTATATTTAAATACATTTGGCGGGAGTGATTCTGTCCTGCATGGTTGGCGCAACGATATGTTTTCCTGCAGATAGTTCATTACATATTTCAATAATTTTGCAAATTTGTGCAGACAAGAGTCTGCACAATCATTTATCCCCTCAAAAGTTGCAAAATAATTTTATGTTTTCCTCCACCCCTAGAAAAAAATACGTATAAATGAAATCCAAGATAACCCCAGACGGGCGCATAACTGAAGAAGTCATTACCATATATAATTTGGCCTGATACCCACACAGGGGTCGCCACTGTAATTGCCCCAACAGCAAGAAAGCAGCTGCAATTTGGTTTACAGGACTGCGCAATGGCCGCCATAGGGCAGGGCAGACTTCAGTGCGCGTCGCCAATAGTGGTTTCCCATTACATTCCTCTTGTATCTCTAAGAGAAAAAAAATGCCAAGCCTTTTTCGCTCTTTATGGCTTCGTTAGTGAATAAAAATGATCTACGTACAAGTATATGTAGTCGTATATCGATAACATCTATCGATAAAATAACATCTTTAGCCAGCAATAAAACACAAGACAATTTTCGCTAATAGGATTCCTTCCAACATACACTCCTCCCACCCCTCTAAAAAAACCTAATACAATCATTTTAAAAAAACGAAGGAAAAACAATTAATTGCGATTGAAGTCCAAATTCGCTCGTTGAAAAAAAAACGAAACATTTCCGTCAAGTTGGGGGAAAACTGCAACCGGAAATGAAAAGACACAACAGAACGATAAACACGCATGCAAGCAAAAAGCACCTGCACCTGTTCGGTGTTCGGACATGCGAAATAATGGTGGTTCTCAAATGTTTGGTCGTGTCACCAATCAACGAAATAATTTGACCTTCCTCTCCCACGCCTTCCCGGGAGCTGCATGTAATGAACGGCTAGTTTACCCTCTGAGTGGCTGATTTGAACAATAAATATATTTGTGTTATAGATAATTTGTAGCGCATCCAAATAAATAATTGTAATATCGCGCCCTCCGAAAATAAAATAAAATAATTAATAACTCGGCAATAATTAAAGCAATAGACTCCGCGTTCAACGACATTACAACTCTTTGTCAGGTCGATTGCAGCAGATATCATTCAGATCTAAGGTGGCACACCACCTTTCATTACCAGGTTGTTTTCAAACAAAAAAGTATAAACAAAAATACATCATTTAACGCGAAATCCTACACAGGGAGGGTGTAGATTGTAGGCTGATGCCTCAGGTGATTATGTAGCGCGGGGTCGTGCCAATCTGAAATAAAAGATTACGCGTCCTGGTCTCATTCATCTCGAAAAATACCTATTGCGCATAATGAGATAGCCAATGTGTAGGGACCGAATTCGAATCATTAGTAGAGAGTGAAATTGTACAAAAAAACATTTACAGAAACCCGAACAAAAACGTTTGAGCATGGAGAAACACCGCGAAAATGAAAAGAGATTTTCTGTTGCCGTTCCGAGAACATTTGGCGTCGATTAGAAGAGGGGAACTAATACGTGTCGCCGGCAAATGTCACAAGCCTGTCCGTCGATGCTATTCTTCTAAGACCCGAAATCGCCACCGACATAATTTCCTAATTTTGTCTTCAGATTGCCCATCGCAAACCAGTTGGTTGGATAACTGATAGTGGTGACACGGTCCTGGGTTCGGTTGCAAAAGAGGGCTCAGATGTTTTCGATCCAGATCAAAATATGTGAAATACCCCAAATAGATCCGAAGCATTGCGTTGGGCACATCAAAATCGAGTAGAAATAAAACGTGCCCCCATTTGATTACGGAAGGTGCTCTGAAAATGCAACCTCATTTTCCACACTTAAGTTCTCGACCTTCAAAAAAGTCGGAGATGTAAGGAAGGCGCCTTGTTGGATCGAAGGTTGGAGAGAAAATGGAGCTGATCAACACTGAGTTCATCAGCCCCTTGCTAATCTCGGTAAACGTGAACAGTCTGCATGGTCCCAGGAGGATGTAATAAAATCTCAGGTAAATTCCAATTAAGATTCTCGATTCGATGCCGTTGCTGCCTTTTGAAAGTGGCCCGCGCACCACGATACAAAAATGCCATTCAACTCTCGAGAACAGATTCTTTTTCACATGCATGGTGAACGTTGCTAATCGCCATGGCGCAAGAATTTTCCGAAATGGTTACCGGTCGGCTTCGCGAGAAAATTGCCATCAGCACAAGATACACTCGAACAGCATAATTAGTACATATACTAAAATTGGTATACTACACAATAAAAAATATGTAATTTGTGTTAAAAAAAAAAAAAAAAAATTATTTGCAATTGAAATTATAAATTAAGTTTCATTTTAAGCCATATTTCTCGAAGCATTTCAAACATATATTCAAATTAAAAATTATCATACAATTTTTTTTTAATCAACTGTAGTCAACCGCACTACAGGCGTTTTGTACCCCTCATGGTGCGCAGGCACTATGCGAGAGGCACCTCAAGTACCCCGAAAGCGAAACTTTCGTGAGCCCGCGCCGGGAATCGAACCAGGGACCGCCGAGCCACAGCCAGTAGCAATACCGACTGGGCTACGATGTGGGATATGGTGAATTGTCAAAACAAAATGAATCGAAAATAGAACGAAACAAAATCTTGTCAAATTGAGACACATTTTCTCTCCAGAATTTACCCCCACAGCTTCCGAAACGATTCCAGCAGGTGATGTGCGGAATAAATAACCAGAAATGACCGGCTTAATTTAGGAAAATCATCATTCACCTACAACCTAACGTCGATTAGCTCTCGGAAAGCTCATGATAAACAAGACTGCAAAACGTCCAACAGAAAAACGTCATACACAATAAACAGTAACTCGGGCTCGCGCTGCACGTAATAACCAAGCCATTTTACATCTTTCCGGCATGATTACCAAACTATCACAAAGAGACGCCATTAGCCATTGCACGTCAAAAGCAAGAGTTATGTAGGTCACAGGATAGTCATATATTTTTCTCGTTGATAATGATCATAAATTGCTTCCAACGACCTCCCCCCCTAGTCCACCCCATCCATTGTCCTTATCCATACGTGCAATAATTCGACAACAGCAGCCGGATTAACGACGTCCAATTTCACTTTTTGAAAAGACAGTTTTTTCAAGAAAACTGTGATTTACACGTCGCTTATATTGCACTGAGGAAGTCGTGGTTGTGCGTGGGAACGAAACTGGCTCGTTGAGCGGAAAAAAAATCTTAATTGAGTCTTACGAGTCAAGTGTTTGTCTATGTACCCGTCTACCACCTTCACTTAGAAGAGGTACAAATTTTCGTACAGCCGGCAATCTGGTATACAGAGTATTCCCCAAACTAAGTAAAAGACTTCAAATATTAAAAAAACAGTGCACCGTTATTGCAGCATACTATTTGATAATTAAAGGGGCTCAGGCGGCGTTGATGCCGTATCATCGATAAGCCCGCCAGGTGGCGGTAATGTCTGATTGGGATGCGCCATTATTACAGATCACAAATGAGACAAATATTTCTAATTCTGTGATAGTGAATAAAACTACAGGAAATTCTGCATATTTTCCCCAGCGCCCTGAAATCGAGTTGCCCGTGACGTTTAGCGTGAGCCCGCGCCAGGAATCAAACCCGAGGCTGTCCTAAATGGGTAAAATACCGTTCGCCATCAACTGGATAAAGTAGTATCGAGGTGATCGATGGATCATTACGGGATAACAGATGTTAAACGTGCGACCTGAATAAAACCGGAAGGATATTGCAGGGGTTGTAATAGTGGATTTTTCGACCATGCAAAAACAATTTTTTTAAGTTTTCTCATTGGACCAAATATATGAAGGGGTCGCGATTTGGTAACACCAATTTAAAGTCTATCGCGGGGTTCCACCTTTCGACACCAGGTGTCTCAGACAGCAGTGCGCGTACAAACTGGATAGCCGACGAAAAACATCAACAGTTAAAGCAACACGGACTGGGGGCCTTTGAAGTCGACTGGCTCGAGAGGAGACGAAAATCGTTTTTCGAAAAGCAAACTGCGATGAAAACACGAAGAAAAAAATCAGACGTGACCGGCACGCGATTTATTTGAAAGCAGCACGGTGCACAACGACAATAACAATCCACCTTTTCCTCCTGACAACCCCTTGTCCACCCAACATAGGAGCACCTAAAAACGAGATCTCTGAGCGCAGGAAAGAAAACAAAACGTTGCATTCCTGTGAATGCGGCGCTGAAATTTTAAGAATCAGCCACGTTACAATCCGAGTTACAATTTGTTTGACAACGTATTCGAGTGAGGCACATTTTGATTAGCTTATCTTTTTTAATTTTTTGGGGAATGATCGATAAACGAGAGTCCGCGGCGGGAACCGAACCCGGGATCGCCGCACCACTAGCCTGTCTCAAAATTAACCGAGTCTTTCAATTGTATGGGGGAAGCAAATTGACCGATGTTATAACACAATTTATATTCTCGATTTTCCTAATGCTGGGGCATCAATTGACGTTACATCTGAAGTATCGATTACTCCAGGAAATACTGTCGTGATTTCGGGCTCGGGTCCCAAGAGGGCGTGCGCGCACGTAAACGAGCACCACAGTCTGCGGATGATGTAGTCGGTGCATGACCTTGCCAACAATTTGCAAAACGAACACACGCGTCACGAGATCGGCATTCTGCCGACGACTCGAACCGCAACAAGAAAAAAACGGATTCGAAATTGCAATTTAAAAAAGGGAATGACGGCCATACAATACGTAGGCGCAGAGGCTTACGCCAAAAGAGTTGGGAGGACGGTTTCGCGCCGTTACCGGGCAGATACATATATATATATATACGCCGGTCATAAACACAAGCCGCAACTTCCTATAAAATAAAATATTATTTGTGGGGTAGGCGAGGAGGGCAGGCACCAGTTTCGCCACAATTTTGCTGAGTGCAGAATCCTGTGCACTATGTACGTTCGCCACACGTGAGTAAGCGGTGGACGTTAAAATCCACTAAAATGCGTAGACCAGTTAGTACGCGTGACTCCGTACTTCGCGTAACTGTGATGAAACTGGCTCAACGGAACACTGTTGCTGTGCACATGAGCAAAATGAAGCTAGTCTGGCGCACACTGCAAGATGAGCGATGCCGATCCGATTTTTCTGCCATTCGAATCAATGGAGAAACTACATGAAATTTAGTGAAAGCGTTTGACTCAAGTCGCGTTCGGAGAGCAGGCTCGTGAATGCGCTGAATCAACGCGCTTTCGCAAAGGCGCGTCCATGTTGGCCCCTAACATCAACACGGAAATAAAGATTTTTAAATTATTTTTATTTCCAATCAACTGTAGTCAACCGCTCTACAGGCGTTCTATACCCTTCATGGTGCTTAAGGCACTGTACGAGGTGAACGTCCAGTACCCCGGGATCGAACAATCGACAGCCCGCGCGGGGAATCGAACCCGGGATCGCCGAGCCACAGTCAGTCGCAATACCGACTGGGCTACGACGAGTCGTACGGTGTACAAGATAACAACACTTCATTCAATACACACGAATGGAGTGGAAGTGATTTAACTTAAAAGTGCTCCTAATGAAGAAACACAAGCAAATTGACGTGTTGTGTTATATTTTGAACATCAACCTGACAAAACCGGCACAAACTGCTCAAACTACAATGTGCACCAGGCTGAGCTCATTGTGCTTGTGTCCCCTCAAATATTTTATAGTTAACAATTTTTTTGAAAATATCCTACATATCTTTGTTTCTGAATCTACTTTCAGACGCAATAAATCATATCGGGGAGTGATATGAGTGGGCGTGCCGGGTTCTACTTTCTACAATCACTAAAAACTAAATTAAAGCCATTTGGAAGCACCAGTACACAACGCGTTTTAAACGAGCAAGCAGCTCACATCACGTACATGTACAAGTACGCAACCTTTTTTTTTAGAGCTTCCATAAATCGACAGAACGCGTGCTTCGTTTTCGCTTTTTTGGGCTTAACGGTTAGATCACGCAATTGGGCCACTTCCTAAAGCTGCGCGCCAATAGGAGCTTTTTAATCGGGCCAATTGAACTGAGCATAACTACTTCTGAAACGATTAAGCTGCGGTCAAATTTGACCAAACCAAAAAATTTATACTTGCGAAAAAGCTAAGAACCTCATTTTAAAAAAGTCCGGAAAATTCCATGGATTTGACATACAATTAAAAGTTGTTGGACTTTTAGAAAAATAAAAACTGGGGACAAGAAAGGGCCAAATTGCTGAATAATTCAATTTTTCAAAATTTATTTTATGTACTGATGGTGAGATAGTGAGATTCTGCTACATTGGGCCACATTTATGTCATGATTTTCAGAAAAATGTGGGCAAGAAATCTTGACATCCCAAAATTCGAAAACGGCGTCAGACTAACTCGGGAACAGTCTGACACGGTTAGAGCGATCAACGGTAAAAACCAATCCTACATGTGCGCTCGTGGCGGGGTTAGGGCGATTTATTTACTGTCCGATCACGCGATGCCGACCTTTTGGAAAACGTGACCACACGATCTTTTTTATATTATAGAGGGCGCTGGAGGGCAGCCGCAGCCTCCAGCTCTGTATCGTAAAAACGAGGAAAAATCAGTAGACTCCTCGAAGCGAACAACCTATTTCTGATGTTCGACCGTCCCCTCCCCCTCGGAGCGCAGCGCTTATGTGAGCTACTTCTGGAAAGTCATTAATTTCAAATGGAATTACACAGTATCACGGTGAAACGCATAATCACTAGGTGGCGTAGATTTCATTCTTATTGTCCACGTACCAATACCAGCAAAGTTTAGAACCAATTGTCGCAGATGGAAGCGAACCATTGCCCAACGGCAGTCAGGCGACTCCTGGTTTCACATGAAGGCCCAGAGATGACACTCCAGCCATTTGATTTCATTTTGCGACTTTTGTAGTAAACCTGGAAACAGGCAGATGTCATTCAAAAACTTAGGTCCAAATTCCCCGCACACAGAAGGTGCTTCATTAAATTGGTGTTCCAAAATGGCGCTAAGTAAAACGTTTAGCTTTTCCACTTTATTGGGGCTCCCTCTGTACTGCTTGGTTCACGAGCATCAATTGTAAAGCGAGCAGAGGGTCACATGAGGATTTAAGTTTCCCTACGGGGGGGCTTCGTGGATTCGAACCTACGCCCACACGTTCACCGTCCACAAAAAAATTTAATCTTCTCGCAGCAGTCGAACTGGGAACCAAATTAGGCTAATCTATAGCCTGCCAGCTATTTAATTCCGCCGTGTGTCGCTCCACCATTATTTTGAAAGAAAAATAAATTACAGGTCGGAGTTCTCTACAACACAAATATCGTACAAACAACGACTTGCCAGTTTTCCCGTTAGATCCGAATCATAATAATGGCGATCGAGTCGCCTGACCACGGACCGCATTTTTAGGCGATAAAGCTTCGATATAAAATAAATGTGTTATAAAAAATTTTTTTTTAACGATTTATACTCCAAAACATAAGGTGGACACGCTGACGCTGACGAAAAAACGGCTACAAGAATCATTATCTAAATATAGCAAAGATATTTACCCTCGACATACACTTACAAATATTACAGCAAACAATGTAGTGGTGGTGACGACAATTATAAACTGTATAAAATTGCGCAAAACGCAGTATTAACTGCGTCGAGGGCAAAAAAAATTATATACAAGAGCAACTAAAACTTACTTTTAAAAAAACTAAGCATGCTTTCGAAAATACATTCGTTGTCAAGGAAGCGTTTGATTTATACTCCACTGGCAATTTCAAAGTACAAGATAACTCGGGTTAAGTACAACATTAATTTGAGCTCAAATATCTGTAGTTAAGATGCATTCGTAATTTGACGCGCGCATGTACTTGCATAGGTACTCCTGTCAAATATAGGTTAATGATTTTGAGTATTTATCGAATCAGAAAATGAGTAAGAAGCAAATCTATTAATATTTGGAAATAATAGCTAACCACAATTTCAAATAAATATTTGTTTACAGAATTGTCAATTAAGGGTTGCAACAATCCTATTGTATTGTTGCTCCCTTCTTGTGGCATTCTTCCACAGAAGTTATCGGCCATTTAGATGACGTTTGGTGTTGCCCCCTAGCGGAGATAATTGGAACGATGTGACGCAGCAACTTGGTCTCCGTTCAAAGTAAGGTGCACAGCGCCATCTAGTGGTAATTCAAAGCGCGGCCAACTCGCTAGTAAAACTAGAAAGCATTCTGTTCTCAAGAATCAAATGGCTTTGGTGGAAAGACTGAAATAAAACTTGAAACTTTGTTTAAAAACTTATCAATCCGGTGTTCGTAGCCCTCCCCCTCCCTTATCCCAGTCGCAGAAAAGGACTGGCCTGAAGGGAAGGTGTAGTCGAAACTGATTTCGTTACGTTCCAGTTGCTGGACCGAGGTTTGGCACACGCAAGGGCGATGGAAGATTAAATGTGTCGCTACAGGAAAACTGTATAAAACTTTCCTCAGAAACTGCTCGCATCGTCGGTGCATGCACAACAATGACTAATGTTCAACCACATATTTATCATCAATTTAATAATTTGTGTCTGCTTGAGATAAACTTTCTTGGCGGGATCCGGGTCAGCGAATTTTGCTAATAAATTTGAGCACCGTGCCTAGGTATTGAATGAACCTTAATACTCGTGCATGAACACCGTGTGGACGCCAGGCTAAGTGGCGATGGGGAGCTCATGCAACCATTTGGCAAGTAATAGCAAAAAAAAATACGGACAATCCCAGGACTCGACTGGGAACAAGACGACGATCGAGTTGGCAAGACTCGAAAATACACGAAGCAAAAAACGAAAATTTGCGAAAACACATGGAAAATATAGATTGAACTTACCACCGACTTTCTTCACTACCCGATAATAATTTAAAAAATGTAAATAATTAGCTACCAAATTCTGGCTCGCAATAATATTTTCTGGAGCGGTCAAGCTTTTTCATCAGTCATGTTCGAATTGGTTGAGCCCGTCAAATGACATTTGGCAAGTGATGACAGGTTGCAATTGTCGCCACCAGAAGCACCCGGACATCCTAATCCCAACGCTTAATGGGCCTTAGCACGAATACAAAAACATTACAATAGTTTTCCGATCATCAATCTACTACTACTACCTGTACAGTATCACTGCACCGAAACAAGCGGGTTTTTAAACGCCTCCAAAGGGCCCCAGTAACTAAAATGAGGCTACACAAGTGCAAAATAGAAATATCAAATTGAATAAAAAATAAATGTTTGGCAGCGATTTTCTCATTCGATCAATTTATTGAGGCGCTTGAATAGACAACAAATATTCATGAAAACACAAGTTCACATGTTTTCTACCATGCACATCAGCAAACATGTGTTTCTATTTGGCGGTAATGGAATTTGACCACAAAAACTCCACTGACATTGACAAAAATACCATTAAATACGAAACGCGTTGTCTTTAGGGCGACCACATTAAAAACTAATGAACAGGCCATTAATTTCTGGGCGCCTCGGTTCTCTTTCCCTCTCTCTCGATTTGCTTTGTAGATTTTTATCCTTCACCAGCGAGACAGATACACATCGAAACAGTCATTAAAATGGTTATACTACTTGCTATCGGTTGTTAGGCGAATAATTTATGGGGCTCGGATATGATTTAGTGCTTTATCACTGCATGCTTGTGTGGGGCTTTCGTGATTCGTGACCCGATTCGAATACAGATTTTGAAATATACTTTTCTGAATTCGCTAGACAATTATTTATGATCGCGACTGGCTGTACGCTGGTATTTGTGAAGCCAGGAACAAAACTACGAAGGGGCCCATTTGATAAGTGGGTTTTTATTTTATTTTTCTAAAATGCGTTTGCATGTAATGCAAAAATTCGAAGTTAATACTATTTAACTGGATAACTATTAGCAAACACAAGACTAACCTAACCTAAGATTCCATAATTCAAGCTATTAAGCGAGTAACGAATTTGAATTCTTAACTCGCTTACTTTATGAAATATGGAAGAAAATGCTCAATAAAACTCATGTAGGTTGAGCAACTGCTGGACTTTACTTAATTCCCTGATAAATGACAAGATTGTCAACATATTCGCGTGTACAGGAACTATTCAAAAAATTATAATTAAGTCAATTTTAGATAAAAAGCTAAGAAACTTTGTTCAACCATATGGCGTGTCTCTATAAAATAATTACAGTTTATGAATCACTGTCGTAGCCGATATTCGCAACAATTTCGCTGTCTAACTCGATTGTACGCGGTAATCGTGCGCAATTTTCAACCTCCAATTTGCCCGTACAGAAAGTGTGGCGAATGGAGTTTGTATCAATTGCTATTTGCCAGCTACAATAGACCAAACGACAACCTAACTATCCCGTTTCGCTTTTTAGGCATTTTTGAAGCGACCCATTTCATTTGTCCTTTTAAAGAACCTATGTTTTGCAAGCTGCTTCAATTTTGTATTAATTGTAACCCGTTTAGCTTAGCCCCCTCCTCCTTAAAAACAATTTCGATTATACATGTATGTGATTCTGTTTTCAAAAAACACCCACTTTCACTGGAGAGGATTATAACACAAACAAATAATTAAGAAATATCTGTAAGACAAACTTACCAGCAATGGTCAAGATTTTCTGGTAATCAATGAACGTCGCTCACTGTAAAGAAACAAATGTAAAACTTCAAACTTTCATTTAAACAACTCTCCATGGATCTATGAAAGGCAACAAATAAATGTCAATAATATCGTTAAGAATTTTGGCAAAATGTTCATAGAGGATGTGCGAGCGCGTATGTGGGCGCATTATTTTTGTAATTATAGATGTAGCGATGCTTGCCACCCAATTTACGAACCGGCTGGTCGCCTGACAACCCCCCCCCCATCCTCCCCTCCACACATACAAATTGTCCAATGTGCTGTTGTAACAAGTCCATGCCAAATAGGTGTTATTGTAATAATAATAAAGGACATGGTGAAGGTCATTCGTTCGTTCTTGCCATTTTATCCATCTCCACCCAACAGTGGGTGGACACTCCGTGTGATCTTCCTTACTCATCCACTCCACACCCACGACGAGACATATGATCCGGGTGTGGGCCAGGGTCGCTTTAAAACTGTTCGTGATCCGGCGTCTTATGTAACCTGGTTCGCACTTGCGCAGTTTTTTGCATTACAAATGGGCATGTCTTATAGCAGGTGTGTATATTCGTGTAATGAGACGACGGGCTGCATATTTTGAATTTAGTCAAGATATTTGATCGGTACGGCGACTCAGTACTGCAATGTCTGGTTTTAAGAGCCAGTGAATTGTGGTGCTCGAGTTCTATCAGAATTCGTTGGACAGGCACAGCATGAAACTCGAACACGAAGTAATCGCTTAAATTTCTTGACCCAGATTCGACGTGCTTAGTTTCCAAACGCTTGCTTCGTGGCAGAACCGGCACAAAGGGAAGGGAGGGTTCCGAAGTTCTGGAGCCCCTATCAGACTCCGATGACGAACGACTACACCTGCCATTAACTGAACAAGTGGCGCCGAACCTTCTGTTTTTGTTGTGTTTTTTTATGAAGTTTTTCTATATTAAGCAAAGCTGCGATGTGTTGCACTGAATTTTAAAAGCACAGCCTTTAGAAGTCCCCTTCACTCTCCTCCCCACTTAAATTGAGCAACAGTTTTAAAGATTCTTGAAGCATCGTGAATTTGCTAACTGTTTCGAATAGGTTTTTGAGTGGCGGACCTTCGTGGTTGCAAACGTAAATGACTCAATGAGTAATTTTGCGCCCCTAGCAGAACAAGAGATTTTCTTCCCAGAAATAGAGGGGAGAATTAAAGGCAGGTAAAAATCCTCTCGAGATCACCGCGGACGCATTTTGTACATGGTCAGCTAGAATGTGGAGCTGAATTTTGAGGTATGCAGCGCAGTTGAATTACAATACATCTTCTGAATTCATCCCATTTACAGGGCATAATTACGCTAAATCTGAAAGAATAATTCAGGCAATCACGCCCGTTCAGAATTGGAGCTCAGGAGGATATCAGGTGACGGGACAATGGTTCCGAAAACAAGAGAGCTCGCGCTTCTCATAAATCGAGCGCGTCCATAAAAATGCAAACACGAAATGGAAGAAGAAAAAATGGCGATAGCTTAGAGGGTGGTGGGTGGAGGGGCGCGTGCGAGGCGACGGGGATGGGGGATGGGGGGGGGGGTTACGGGGGCGCAGGCATGTGATGAAGAGGTCGGGGCCCGCCGGGCGCCCTCGGTCTCGAACCGTTTAAACAATCGCCATTATTTTAACCGGCATTCCTTCCCCTATACCCGCGTCGCACCTACTCCTCTCCCCCCAACTACCCCCAGAGCGCAGAGATAATAATCTGCACCACCTAGCACCCAATAGTAGAGCTATCGAGACACTCACGCTGTCAAACAATTATAACAAAAAAAAAATTAAGCAGTCAATCCCAATTATTTAAAAAATTGTTTTAGTGATTCGACCCAATCGCCTCATTCATTCGCGCTTAGCACTTTCAAATTGAAATTCGGATTGACAAAAAAAAATGATTTTCGCGAAGATTAGTTGCTTTTGCATGGTTGGCACAACTTAGAGTATGAAGGCGAATAAATGTCTTCCAAATGGGTGGCATTCTATGACATTCGCTGCATGCAATCCACTTCATCGTTCGTTCGTCAACCAACCTTTAGGAGACCCTAGCATAGCAGCAGCACCTTCACCCCGCCGAGGCACGTGGACACATTTGATGTAATGCAATGTAGTCACGTTTACTGTAACATCATCCTGAGATCCTCGTCTTAACAAACTTATACAGCCAAGCTGTCGATTCTCAGATGTTCGGCAATTCCGACAGCCATGACGATTAAACTGCAGTGAACCGCCCGACACCACATTACACAGCACAACCGAGGAGCGGAACTAATATTTTATTTCACCTAGGGCAGCAAGGCACGCACGCAGAGATCAAGTACACATAGGCGTACTTGGGGTCTCAAAGAAGTCATGAGCGAACCACCCGGGGCTCCACCATTCGACCTTCACACACCTCCAATCAACCGTCCTTCCTCACACCCAACCCAATGTTCTAACCCACCTCGCCAGCAACGTCTCCTCCTCCTACTCACAGCGTCGGAAAGAGAAGATTAGATGGGGGTCACCTGAAGGAGATGGAAGTGGGCAGAACCTTATATTCGTCTAAACTTTTAAGGTCCCTACTATAACGTCGCCAATTATTCATACATATTTTTAAATTCGAAGCAAGTCTTGGAAATTCGGTTTTTTGTTGAATACATTTGCTGCTGGCATGACGTTGGTGGAGTCATGCATGCATAATTTGGTACCAATTTGTATTAATTGTTTCCTCATTGGCTTTGAAACTCTTGAGAAATGTATTTTTTTGTAGCAAGTAACAAAACGAAACCTTAATAATAATGGCTCAAAGTTTTGGCATTAAGTTGGAAACCTCGTTTGAACTATACGCTTGCAACTAGGATTAAACGTTCGTTAAAGATTATTTTTTTAGGAGCTGTTGAGTTATATTTAAGATTTCCAAAGAAATAAAATATCCGCGACCAACACGAGATAAACACAG